>JAGDQP010001673.1:38402-49052 GCA_022664845.1 Lepisma saccharinum
GCGTTAGAATATGCGATTTTAAAAATTAAAGGGGACAAAAAGGGACTATCATTGAATGGTTTGAATCAACTGTTTGTATACGCGGATGATGTAGATTTAATAGGGGACGATATAGATGCACTACAAAGCAACACCGATGTCTTAGTAGAAGCGTGCGATGAGATAGGCCTACAGGTAAACATAGATAAAACAAAATATATGATATCAAGCCGAAGCACAGGGAATGAAGGAATTAAAAACATAAGAATTAGGGATGAGGTCATAGAGAAAGTAAACAAATTTAAATACTTGGGAGCATACGTAACAAGCAAAAATGAGGTCACGGAAGAAATAAAAAGTCGCTTAGTATCGGGGAACGCATGTTTCTACTCAGTCCAAAAACTTCTAACATCGCGATTAATATCAAGGAAATTGAAATTAAAAATATACAGAACGGTTATTCTGCCGGTAATACTTTACGGTTGCGAAAGTTGGAGTACGACCCTAGCAGATGAACATAAATTACGTGTATTTGAAAATAAGATTTTGAGAAAGATATATGGGCCGAAACGGGACGAGATGACAGGAGAGTGGAGGAGACTGCATAATGAAGAACTCCACGGACTGTACGATTCACCAGATGTTGTAAAAATAATGAAATCGCGAGGACTAATGTGGGCAGGGCATGTAGCTCGGATGGGGGAAAAACGAAGATTATATTCTATCCTGGTTGGAAGGCCCGATGGAAAGAGGCCATTGGGAAGACCGAGACGTCGTTGGGAGGACAATATTAGAAGAGATCTTCGAGAAGTAAGTGTTCGTGATGAAAACTGGCTTGATACTGGCCAGGATAGAATCCAATGGCGAACGTTTGTTACTGCGGCGATGAACTTGCGAGTTCCATAAGCCATAGAGTTAGTTAGTTAGGTATACAAAAATGTTATTTGCCAATAAATAACGGCTTTTAGTACCAAGAATTGGATTTACAATAATATACTATTAATTATATATAATTGCTGAAATTCTGAGACTCAGGAAAATATATTTTAAGTTCTTTTCTATGAAATTGGAGGGTTTGTCCCCAAATATATCAATATTATATATATATATATATATATATATATATATATATATATATATATATTGCATATCTCTCAATAGGTGCAAATTGTTTTGTAGTAGAATAGTATGTGAGTTATACCCAACAACTTGTATTTTAATTGAATTAATAAAATCGGATTACTCAAGAAGAATTTAATTTAATAAAGAACACTGGCTAATTTCAATGTACTGGTCGTACGTTAAATAAAAATGAATTTCCACTTGAACCAAAATAGAAAATTATTCGGAATCGTTTCAATATGATCAATAAGATATTTCATGTCTTAGTTCCATATAACACTTTTATACTCTTCTGACCAGAGCACAATAGAGTCTTTACAGACCAGACCTGTTACCTCATTAAAATTTTGTGAATCCATTTAATTATGTTTAATTTTTTTTCCCTAGCTTTCGATACTGTAATTTGAATATATTTTGTAAAAAATTAATTTGGAATCATCGTAAATACAAAGCTCTTTAAAATGATCTTCCACTAATATTGGTTATTCCTTTACTTGATATAAGAAATAAAAAGATGTCAAGTATTTCTGGCTACACTGTAAAAAATAGTTGTGTTAATTCAACACAATGCGGTGTCCCAGCGTGACTACCACTTTTGTGTGTTAAATCAACACAATACACGGTGTTGATTTCGGTACTGGAAGAAAAAAAAGTTACGGCTGTATCTAGATTTGAACATGGGTTGCTCAGTTAGAAGTCAAGCGTCTTACCGACTTCGCTAAATCGTCAGACGGAAAGAGTACTAGATTGAAACAATATAGAGGATTAGAAAAATCTTGCTGAACCGTAAACACAAACAAAGTTATTCCCATGACTTATGCCATGGTTTAATCACTTTTTCATTGGTCAATTATGGATCACAATTCTTATTCACTGAGAATATGTTCCATTTCTATGAAAGTAAGCGCAGCATTCGACATATTATTACGATCAGAAAGCAGTAATGCTGCTCAAGTGTTTGGCTTCCGCCATCTTGCTTGCTTTCATAGAAATAGAATTATTCTCAATGAATGGGAATTCTGTTTTCCAATTGACAAATAGGATGTGATTAAAGCATGTCATAACTCGTGCAAGTAACTTATTATGTTTTGGGTGTTCAACAACATATATTTGAACCCATACACTGTTTAAATCTATAGTGTAGTCGTTTAATTCAAATGTTGTTCATTAAATATCGTTTGCATCTATTTCATTTTCTGTCCGACGATTTAGCTCAGTCGGTAAGACGCTCAACTTCTAACTGAACAACTCATGTTCAAATTTCATTGCCTCCGTAACTTTTTTTTTCGCAGTACCGAAATCAACACCGTGTGTTGTGTTGATTTAACTCACAAAAGTGGTAGTCACGCTGGGACACCGCATTGTGTTGAATTAACACAACTATTTTTTACAGTGTACTGTCATTTCAACTGTTTTATTCAAATGTAACGACATTTGATTTATTATTGACCACATAATAGCTGTATTTAAATCGTTCTGTAATAAAAGATGATTATTTAGTGTACTAATTTATTTGAATATCATTACATCATCTGCATACATGAGTACGCCACAGACAAATTTAGATAAAAGATCATTTATTTAAAAAATAACAAACAGTAAAGGACCCAAATTGGACCTTTGAGGAGCGCCAGACGTTGCATAGTAAGTTGATGATAAATTATTTTTATATTTGACCTTACATTTTCTACCAATTAGGTAAGAATAAAAGCACCTGGTGAGATCAGAAAAAAATAAAAATAAAAAAGAAGTTAAAACGATGAAGTTTTCTAAATTAAAAAAGAGCGTGACAACTTACCGAAATCTTTTTGAAAATCTAAGTAGATTATGTCAACTTCATGTCTTTGTTTCCCGTGTTGGTCCAATCTTTGTTAATAATTGCGCTAAATTGATTGTTGTAGTACGCTTTTGTATAAATCCATGTTGATTGAACGATATTTGTTTGTTTTTTTCAACATACACTGTAATTATAGATATACTATTAGGTTATTTTCTTTTTTAAAAAAATAATTATATTCATAATAATTATTGGACTTTGGTCTTCTAATTTTCTACCACCATCTGAGGAATGGAGATTACAATAGATGTTTTCCAAATAATAATAATAAGAAGAAGCAATTGAATCAGGAAACAATGCATATTCTAATATCGATTAAATTTACTCGAGTTACGATTTATGCCTTAAATGATGGAACGTGAGATCCAAACCACGTTTGGCTTTGCATCCGAGGCAGAGTGCGGATACACCGACCAACATGCAATGCAGCGGTCTATTCCCACCACTCTATCTTACCCCGATAGTTACTGGAATACAGGACTTCGCCACAAACCTCAGCTCATCTGGATTAGGTATCGATTTCTCCTCTGCTTCTGTAAGACTTTGAAGCAATTACATCATGAACTAGCAGATAATCTACAACAGTACAGCATTCTGAACAGGGATTCCGCCAGGATGTTCAGTTTGGGGGCGATATAAGTGGAGTTTAGCACGTATTCTATCGATTTTTGACAATAAAAAAATTAAAGTTTGGGTATTCTTGAGAATTTGGGGTGTGACACCTCCCACAGGGAAGGCGATTCTGGCGGAACAACTGATTCTGAAACCCACCTCACATTGTAATAAACTAACCTCTTTTTCCTTGTAAGCAAAATGTTTTAAACGTAGCAAAATATTTTTTAAAAAAACTTAAAAATTAGTCATTCATTTGAGAAAAGAATTGGTTATTTGGAAATGAAAGTTAAAAATACAAGAGACCATACATTTAAAAATAAAAAATAAAACATGCCAAGTACTTAAAAATAAAATGCTAAATTTACAGGACATACATTGTAAAAAAATTCAGACACATTCCTGGAAAAGGACAGGCAACTAACTATAGCTGCCTGGGAATTTCCAGTAGCGTGGCTAATAAAAAACAGGTATTAGTTTTTACGAATGTTGAGCGCGAAAGAAAAAAGCAGAATCCCGAAGCGACATTTGAACACGGGTTGTTCAGTTAGAAATCCAACGTCTTACTCACTGGACTAAACTACCAGTGATAAGAAAGCAATAGATCAAAACAGTATAGAGGGTTAGAATTGCGTTGCAAGTTACTCCCACGATTTACACCATATTTTAATCACTTTTGGTATTTGTCAATTATAGTGATTGAGATCTCCATTCAGTGAAATTATTTCCCATTTCTTCTAAAATACTTGATCATAATAGCCCCAGGAAACACTTAATCTGAATTGTATGTTTGTTTACGATAATAAATCGTTTTCTGTTTCTGCGCATGTGCGAAGCGAACATCACACTGGAACTGAAAACTCAGAACTTCCAACAACGCAAAAGATACCGGTGATTTCCCAGGATTGCTCTGAAACATTACTAGGCATTATTTTATTCTACGTCGGACGTTTTTGTTTTCGAACGAAATAAGTCACAGGTTCGTGAATCGGAATCATGGTACTGTTATGTCATAGTGACATGTTTATATTCATAGCATTATTGATGATTTGCTACAAAAATCACGGACAGTATGTCGAGTGAGCGAAAGCGAACAAAGACGGGTTAGAAAAAGCCAGGTTTGATTTTTTTTCATTATACGCGATGCAGGTCACTTTTAACAGACACCACCTGTGACTGCTGCATTGATTGTTTCAAATGGAACGTCCGACGTATACTAAAGAGACGCTCATTACTGGATACATCAAAGAACGTTCGCAGAATTTGTTTTACATTGTACACTACAAAATAAAAATAGAGAAAAATATGTTTTATCTCTTTATATACCTTAAAATTTGCTATTATTTTAAACATTCTATTATTATTGGCTACTTGCTTACAACCAATTTTAATTAAATATTCGATTGTATTAAACACAGGTGGCCAACATACAGTAAGTCACAACATACGGAACTAACACTACTCATGATTCTAAACATTCGTCGCATGCTTTTCAAAAGTGAGTTCTTTATTCATTCGTAATATCCAGTCATTTTATTTTCGTACCTCTTAACATCGTTAATTAAGTATTCTGGACACCAACTAATAAGATCACCCAGATAGAGTATTTAATACACATGAAAGTACGATTCAATTAACAACTGTTCTGAAACATGTAACTTATTATAGTGTACCCAGCATAACCAACTTTGTTTATATTGTTGAACTACACCCTCCAAATCCAAAATGACCATTTCTCAATATTTTATACAAGTAAGAACTTACTACTGTCTAGTTCTGAGTTCTGTAGCCGCGAGGGAGGAGTCGTAGCGTGATCATGGGTGGGAACGCACATTTAATAGCCAATGTGAGGTACGTAGTAAAACCACTAGTTCTCGCTGATTGCTTGTGCCCTTCCCACTTCACTCCGCTCGCTAACCAAGGTCCCTCTCACAGGTCTACAGAACTCGGAACGGCATAATACTTATTTGGAAATCAGTTGCCTTGAACAAAATTGCTGATACATCATTAATTATCGAATCATTACATTTCATTAAGCAATGAATCTTGAAAATTATCATTAACACCAAAGTTTAGGTCCATTTTAGACCTTTAAAATCAGCAAACCATTTCATTGCTTGAAATATTTCTCTTCCTAAACAATGCTAAATTTTGATTATGGCTTATAAAATGGAACGATTCTTTTCCTTCCTTAATTTTAATCATTATTATGGTTCTTAAACAGAAATAGAAATAACGTTTCTAAAATCATAAATATTTGTATCATTTTATATCAGACGTTTATGAAAAGAATATGAATAGATATGTATCTAGAAGTTGGTTTAGAAAGGGGTCCACGTTCCGCTAGGGGGCGTCCAAGGTGTGTCTGTGAATGAAATGTATATTACATATGTATAATTACGCCTAAAATTATATAATTGTGTGTAAAACTCTGAATTTGAGGTTGATTGGACCCAGCTGTAAATTCGTCCATGAATATTAATGTAGGGTTGACCGGGTCTGTTTTCGATCAAGTGCCTATATCGACCAGATCAGAGGGCCAAAACAGTTGAATACGACCATGACGACTGAATTGTCGTTGGAAAAAAAACAACTCACAATTCTTTACGGTTTTGACCTGGTGTTTCATCTGATCCTTATAGCCGTTTGTAATCAAAATAGCTCCGGGCTACTCTATTTTCTTTTCGTTACTCAGCTAACTTATGTAAGATTTGAATGGGAACTTTATAAAAGTTGAGTATGGAACTATCCAGTGTAATGTAAACAATGAATTAAGTCAGGAAATTATGTTTTGTATAAAACAGGTTATATCAAATAAAGACCTTAGATGTAAAGGGATGTATTAAAACTAAAAAAAAAAAAAGATAATTTTCGTAAGCAACTCGTACTAAAAGGTAAAAAATAATTTTGTTTATGCATGACTGAAAATAAAATCATGGGGCGCTCTCTCATATACAGTCACTTTTTAAATTCTTGAATTGGCAGTCCCATGTTTTGTTTTTAGTCATGCATAAACAAAATTATTATTATTTTCTTGTTCTTACTTTTTAGTACGAATTGTTAAAGAGAAAGTGTGTTTTAAAAAAAGTTTCTTTTTAATTTTTCGAGTTATTTCAGTGTTCCGATACTTTTTCCGAAGCTAATCTTGTTACCCAAATTCTAAAGTGTTCTGCAACCAATCAAACGCAACATCGTCGCGGGTCAGTATTTATTTTAGGATAAAAGAGTTCTTACTAAAAAATAAAATACGCTTTTTAAATATATATAAATATGGGGAGCTACCTGAATAAAGAGGTAGCGATCACAGTTGAGACCTTCGGCTCTCCTCTCCCAATACGTCTGGTCAGCGTGAGAGCAGTAGACCACCTCCTCCCTCCGGGAGAAGCCTCATCCAGTAGTGGATTGAATACGGTTGTGAATTATTATTATTATATAGAAATAATGAAAGTAATAATGAAATATATTGTCACCCGACTTACGTCGCTGTGCAAAATTTCATCGTGTATGACGTCGGGAAATGAGTTAAATTAACGTTGCAAGATTTGAGGACACCATAAACCATTGTGAATTAAAGAAAGCGTGTAAAAATTTAGTTCATCTTTCATATAAGTGTTATCGTGTTAAAATGATAGAAGTTGAAATAATCTCTCATATATATGATGATAGTAGTAGTAGTAGTAGTGGTATATTTTAATACCAAACGACCTTAGACATCAGGTAGGAATATGTTCTATATTAATACGAATCTCCGGAGAGTGTCTATAATCCATCCTGTAATTAGAAATTATATGTTTCTAACCAAATACTTGGATTCCATTCCCGCCTTTTTCGTTATACGATGATTTTTTTAAATTTGAGTGCATCAAAACCGAAAATAACTTTCACAAACTATAGTTTATTACGTACTTCAATAATGAATGCCCTTAGCCATAAAGAAAAGTGAACTGAAACTTCAAAACTAAGTCAATACACTTTTAGGACAGTCCCATGTTCCGAAAGTGTTTTGACATAGTTTTGAAGTTCCTGTTATTTTTTCTTTGAAACTATTGGTATTCATTATTGAAGCACGTAACAAACTCTAGTTTGTGAAAGTTATTTTCGGTTTAGATGCACTCAAATTTAAATAACGTAAAACGAAAAAGGCGGGAAATCCTATTTGGATTCAGTCTTAATCTTTATTTACACATTTATTCGTATCCATAACATTACATCTCATACAGCAGTATGAGAGTGCCGGTCGGGTGGCCGAGTGGTCTGCGGCGGTAGGCCATTTAATCGAAGGTCTTGGGTTGGAGTCCCAGCAAGGGCATGGGAGTGGATTTTAACAGGTAAAGGCGAATCGTGACGGGCCGAAGTCCAAAGTTACCAGACTGGCCCATATAAAGAAAAAAAAAATCAAATCAAGTAGTGATGAGAGAGTTGGATTTAGATATTGAATAGCATCTTCAATGCATCGGAGTATCAACATGCACGGCAGTGCATGAGCCAAGTTCTTCACGTCAAAAAACGTTAGCACTCCCAGAAGCATGTTATACAGGAACAAGAGTTTATGGCAAAATCGACGATTTGGGGGCCCCGTAAGAAAAAAGATGTTAAAGATAGGAATATTAGCTTTGGCCGTTAAGGAGATATGGTAAGTATGTGCAGATGTACAAAATTTCATCTTCGTATCTCAAACTATGTTCTAGTTGTGGACCCCTGAAATTGCACATTTTAGGCTAACTGACTCACTCACTCACTCACTCACTCACTCATCATATTGTTTAGGGTGTTTGGAGTAAGCTAGAAACATGAAAGTTGGTATGAAGGTAGAGGATGATAAGTAGATAAAGGAAAAATTCCGACATTTTGAAAAGGTCGCCATCTTGGATTCAAAATGGCCGCCAAACCTAAAATTTCAAAGAATACACAGCCTAAACGACTAAAGATAGAACAGTAAAATTTGGTATGAAACTACATCATTGATAGCAAATTAAGAAAACTTTTTAAAAATTTGAAAAAGGCGCCAACTTGAATTCAAAATGGCCGCCAACCCTAAATTTTAAAGAATACACAGCCTAAACGGCTGCCGCTAGAATAATGAAATTTATTTTGACAGTACAACATTATTTGTAGATTATGAAAATATTACAAAATATCTTGGCCATCTTGGATTACTAAAGACGCCATCTTGGATCCAAAATGGCGGGCGTCATCAATCCATTTTCCAACTGCTTGAGCCAGAGATACGAAATTTGGCATAATGATGTATTATCAAGAGTAGTTTAGGAAAACATAACAACGTTTTAAAAAATTCACCATCTTTGATTCAAAATGGCAGCTGAAATACCATTTTTCACATCGTTCGAGATAGAGAAATGAAATTTGGTATGACAGTGTATCATCACGAGTATGTCACGAAAATATAAGAAAACGTTAAAAATGTGTCCATCTTTTATCCAAAATGCCCGCCTAAGCCCAACTTTATAACGACTGAAGCTAGAGAAACGAAATTTGGTATGAAGGTGTACCATTACGAGTAGGTTAGAATAAATTCGGCTCGTCTCTCCTACTAGGTTACAGTTCCCAGCTGGAGCCTGATTGCAATAAAGGGGTGCGCCCCAGCAAGGCCATCTTGGAATTCTGGGGGCAGCGCCCCAATGAGGCGAAGCGAGTATATACATTACACAAGTGTAAAAAGCTGCGAAATACGAGCAAAAGCACCAGGGGTGCAAACTGTCCAGTCAACTCCTTCAACCTTAAAAAGTGGTGAAATGGAATATGGATGAGCCTAGTTCCTCGCGCCAACTTCCAATACTCCTGCGTGTCCCACCAAGTTTTACTCGTCACAAACGTTAGCATTGCCAGGAGCATGTTATACAGGCAGAATGTGGACGTTTCTCCATTCGGACGCAGCGCTCTGGAGTATGAGGGAATATCTGCATCATGTGGCGCAGTGCACTGCAGATTCTGGTTGTGATAAAAAGACGCAGTTCCTCCAAACTCCTCAAGTTCGATGCGCGGCCTGCCGTGGGATTCTTGGCGCAGCGACGCGAGCGAATCGAGGGGAGTATCAACACGTACGGCAGTGCATGCAGCCGAGTTCCACGTCTCACAAAACGTCAGCATGTTATACAGGAACAAGAGTTTATTGCAAAATCAGCGATTTTGAGGTTCTGTAAGAAAAAAGATGTTAAAAATTGAAATATGAAATTTCGAAGTATGACGGTATATCATCACTAGTAGATTACAAAATATCTGCAAAGACATCATTTTTAATCCAAAATGGCTGACTTCATAATCCATTTTCCAGACCGTTTGAGCTAGAGATACGAAATTTGGCATAAAGGTGTATTAACAAGAGTAGTTTAGGAATAATTTACATTTTTGAAAAAGTTGTTAACTTGGATCAAAATGACCGCACAAAAACTTTTTCCACACCATTCGAGCTATAGAAACGAAATTTGGTATGAAGGTGTACCATCACAAGTAGGTAACGACAATGTAAGAAAACTTTTTAAAAATCGCTTTCTTTAATTCAACATAGCCGCCCAAATACCATTTTCCAAACCACTGAAGCTAGAGAAACGAAATTTGGTATGAAGGTGTACCATCACGAAAATGTTTCAATAAATGGATCAAACCACCGCTATGAGCGTGCAGCCCCCGAGGCGATATGGGAAAAGGTCTGCACAGCATGGGGCGCTGTCCCCAGAAAGTCTGATCACAATAAAGGGGGCGTAACCCTAAAAATTTGAAGTTGGGGCGCACACGGAATTCTGGGGCAGCACACCCAGCGAGGCGAACCCAGTATATATATACACGTATAAAAAGCTGTGAAATCCGAGCAAAACATCAGATGATGTTCGAGCCTTAGGGTTGGTGATGGTGGATTTTAGGGCCGCCAGCAGGAAGCAAATTTGCTGTATCATCACAAGTAGGTTACAATAAATATGGCAAAGCTTCCCTATGTTTCAATAAATATCTCATTCCCACGGGTGGTGGGTATGGGAAAAAATCTGCAACATGGAAGCACAGTGTCCTGGAGAGTGGTTACGATAAAGGGGCGTAAGTACCCAAAAACTCGAAGTTGGGGGCGCAGCCAGCTACGGGGGGCGAGG
>JAGDQP010001673.1:54052-87072 GCA_022664845.1 Lepisma saccharinum
CCGAATTTCCATCTGCGAATCGCTGCTGAATCGCAACAAAAGCGACCCATTTCTGAAGCGGTTGGTGACTGGTGATGAAAAGTGGATCACTTACGACAACGTCACGCGAAAACGGTCGTGGTCGAAGCGCGGTGCGCCGGCGCAAACGGTGCCCAAGCCAGGATTGACGGTCAGGAAGGTTTTGCTGTGTGTTTGGTGGGATTGGCAGGGAATTATCTACTATGAGCTGCTTCCCTACGGCCAAACCCTTAACTCGGAACTATACTGTCAACAATTGGACCGTCTGAAGGCAGCAATCGCCCAGAAGCGGCCAGCTTTGGCCAATAGGAGAGGCATTGTGTTTCACCAGGACAACGCCAAGCCACACACATCGATAGTGACTCGCCAGAAGCTCCGGGAGCTTGGTTGTGAGGTTCTTATGCATCCACCTTATAGTCCGGACCTGGCACCGAGTGATTACCATCTGTTCCTGTCCATGGCGAACATGTTTGCTGGTGAAAAATTCGCGTCAAGAGAGGCTTGTGAACATCGACTGTCTCAATTTTTTGCCAATAGGGACAAGGGCTTCTATGAGAGAGGCATCATGATATTACCTTCCAAATGGCAACACGTTATCGAACAAAACGGCGCATATGTGACCTAAATCGGATCATTCTAACTATGTTAAGTCAAGCCTTCAATGTCATGCAAAAATAATGGATTACTTTTTACTACACCAGATATATATATATATATATATATATATATATATATATAATTCGTACTAAAACGTGAAAGATAATTTTGTTTATGCATGACTAAAAAGAAACATTGTAAGATCCTGACAATGAGACAACAACTACAAAACCGTTCCTTTGATAAGTCCAGAATTTACAATTGAAAACATTCTTTCAGTAGGAACATTTGTGGCTTCCACAGCCAATGCAAAGCTCACAACCATATCAAAGTTCTTACACTCAATATCTACCATTTTTAAGTGCATTATACCCTTGTTAATGTTTTTACGTGCTCCCCAACCAATAAATTGTTGAAGACAACATAAAGCATGATGCCCTGAATATGATCTTTCCTGC
The DNA here is from genome assembly GCA_022664845.1 of Lepisma saccharinum. Lineage (NCBI taxonomy): Eukaryota > Metazoa > Arthropoda > Insecta > Zygentoma > Lepismatidae > Lepisma > Lepisma saccharinum. The sequence goes on from JAGDQP010001673.1 coordinate 55,126, forward strand.
TATCTTTGTCAGACAATTGTTGGAAGTTATTCGAGCCAAAACAACACTTAAGATATTAAGTACAGTTTTATGTGACGTCACGTTGTTTTAGTCGATTATGTTATGAACCATAGCCACCTTTGTGACGTGATCTCTTTTTATAAAAAGCTGAATAAGTGAACTACCTCTTGTTTTGTCTATAGACTTTGCTTCTTCATCGTCATGGTTTTATAGAAAATTCGAAATGAACTGTGATAACAACATCAATTGCGACAGTGACAAGAGAGTTAAGAGTGACTGACAGCTATGGCGGACAGAAACCATAGCGACCAATAAATAACCGACCTTAAAACATCAATTATTAAGACTGTTAAACTGTAAAACTATATTATATTATAAATATTATATAAAACGTCAATTATTGAAACAAACGCGCAATGGATGAGCATAATTAGCCATTTCCGCGCTAGACTACAAAATACGAATTTTATAAAACGGTTCTATGACGAACTATATTAACATAATATTAGTTTGTGTTTTATGTCCTTCCTGAGAAGAGTTTTCGTTATAATTGTAAAGTCGATTTGTAGATCATTCATTAATGGATGAGTAACGTCTATTCTAAGGTTAATATTTGCAGAAATATGTGTTGTACTTTGTAGATGCTTGTTTGTGAGAAGCATTTTCGGAACCTATATTAGCATACGTTGAATTTAATAAATGATTTGTGTTATCAAGTATCTGACAGGAGAATATTTATTTATAGAATATTATAGAGAAGTTGGTAACTTATGCAGCTCCTACTAGTAGCAATTTGGGAATCGACTGTATCTATGAAAATAGAATCTAACCTAACGGTGTCGTTATAAATACTTTTTCCATTATTACAAGCATCACATAACATTCTCTGGCGCAGTGTTTGAAAGAAAGAAGATGTTTGAGCAAGCACCTTTAGAATGATTCATCCCACACACGATGGATGTTAAGGATAATCTAAAGGAACGATCTCCAACAAAAGATGGCAGTACTACCTCCGTATATGTCTAACGTATTTCCACTGTTACACGAAATTTCAATGCTGCTCCTACAAATTCAATCCTAGAGAGTTCAAACTTTCAGGGAAGAAAGTTCATAACGAGTTCAAGAGCATGATCGATGGCGATTTTTAATTTTCTTTTTGGCCATTGTTGAAAGAGCTTCAATGTTACAGATTTCAATATTCACAACAACAATCAAGCGATTTCAACAATGAAGGAAAACGAAAATAAAATATCGGCATCGATCATGCTCTTCAATTTGTTATGAACTTTCATCCCTGATAATTTGAACTCTCTAGGCTTGAATTTATAGGAGCAGCAAGGAAATTTCGTGCAACGATTAGAATACATTAGACATATACGGAGATAGTGCTTCCATTTTTTGTTGTTGTTGTTGTTGGAGATTGTTGCTTTAGTTTATCCTTAAGGCCTATATAGGTCCATTTGAAAATTACTGTACGGCTTACAGTGTGAAGGCCGAAAAGAATGTAAACCTAATTTTAGCAAGAGTTGGGCACGAGCTTTATGCTCAACTTTTGGTGCTTTCCAAAGACATAACATAATTCTCATATGAAGAACTCAAGGACATTCTCACGGAACACTCTCACCATAAATAAAACACCATAGTAGAGCGATTTCGCTTTCATTCCTTGCGACAAAATGATATACAATCGTCTCAGGAATAAATTTTAGCACTCCGCAAACAGACATCGAAATGTGAATATGGTTCTATGACAGATGAGATGATTAGAGACTCTAGAAGGAGATTATTATCTAATGCCACTACTTAGATTACAAAAAGTCATAAAAATTTTGACAATCGAAGATCAAATGGAGACAGATGCGACATACTTTCATCGGCACAGCAAGTCCACAAAATCTGTTCTGCAGATTAGTAGAACTCCAACTTCAGTACATAGAAATGGTAAATTTCAATCTGAGCAATAACAATCCATCCTAAAGTGTTACAGATGCGGAAAATCGCAACTGTTTTGCGAAAACATTTGGTTTTTCAATGCAAGAAGGTTGATCACCTCGCTGTCGTATGTGGTACACGAAGAAATGAAGACAGAAGTAAACCAAATCATTCATGTACAAAGTTACTTATTGAACCAGAGATTGAAACAGTTGTAGATGATAATCCTCAAATATCCAATCTTTTACATTTCGATTATGGAATAGGAATGCCTGAGAAAGAACAACTGTTTCTCCCAGAACAACATAAAGAACAGGATAGATTAATTTCGAACTTTACCTATAATGATGTACCTTTGAAGAGTATCACAAATACAGGTGCTCCTTACAATATCATGTCTATCACACAACTTTGAAAACTACAGGCGCTCGATAAAATGAAACCAGGAAGTCATTATAGTATTAAATGATAGCAAGTTAGAAGTTGTAGGTACGATAAACTTGGAAATTAAAATAAAAAAATAAAGTTTAGTTTTACCATTCATTTTTCTTCACAATATAAATGCCATCTACACTAGGTCGTGCTACGTTGAACCTGGTGAAGCCGAAGTGGAAAACATCAATTTGTATTAATAAATTAAAATGAAAATTAATTATCGTAGTAGTAGTTGTCGAAGTAATAGTAATAATATATAAATCATGTCGTCGTCTGAACCGTCGTTGTATCTATAATCTCTCAACTTGAGTAATCGCTGTGCGTCGTACTAAATCTTTTATTATTGGAAAGCGCCGTATATACTTTTTGGACTCTTTAATCTCAGGGTTTTCTTCTGCCGTGTCTTCTTTTGGATCTTTGGTCGTGAAAATCTTTGAACCAAATTAATTACGATCTTATCCCGCATGGACACTGCTCCAAGTCAGTGCACCGCTAACGCAGTCCAGTGGAGACTCCTGCAACTTCAGGACAAGCTTGCTAGTAAAATATCCAGAGCCAGACAGTACTAGAGCACAGCAGTCTGACTATCTCACCACCTAAGTAATACCAATTGGAAAACCAAACTAGTAATTTTAACTTTGAAAGACGTTTTATTGAATCGATGCTTCTATATTGTCACTCACCAAATGTACGTCAGTACATTCTTTAAGTACACTCACTTTACATCTTTCTATAGCTCGGAAACTTACATTCGTGTTTTAACTAAATTCCTGGCATAAACTTTTCTTTTTACTTAAACCAAACCATTCGCTAATAATAATATTTAAATATTTTTTATACAAATTCTACCTCAAATCGAGTGTATAATATCGTAGACCTCATAATAGATAGACTTAGTACGCTTCCCCATTTCTGGCTGCGCTAAAACTAATGGATTTTTGTTCAGAGCATGTGATTTTGAAGCCATCCGCTAGCTAGCTCTGCCATAGACGTAATATTCTACTATGAGGTCTATGGCAGAGCTACCTAGCGGATTGATTCAAAATCGCATTCTCTGAATAAATATCCATTAGTTTTAGCGCAGCCAGAAATGGGGAAGCGTGATAACTCTATCTATTATGAGGTCTATGATAATATATTCCTTTCACAAATATACCTTGTATTTACCGACATCTTTTCTCGTATAACTATAAACAATCAATTTTATAGCTCATAAAGTAATCTTAATTCCCATTGGTCACAACAATAGAATTTTTAATTAAATCAAGATAATTGATTTCAAAATAAATTAAAATATATATATTAAAAATATATATATATATATATATATGAGCTCCTGTGTAGCCTAGTCGGTAGCGCGCTCGACTTCAGTGCGAGCGGTCCCGGGTTCGATTCCCGGTGGGGGCTCAAAAATTTCGGTGTTGACCCAGCATCGTGAGGACAATTGGGGAGTTGCTGTGAATAAAAGACAGTGGCGATCACAGTGAGAGCTTCGGCTCTCCTCTCCCAACCCGTCTGGTCAGCGTGGGAGCAGTAGACCAACTCCTCCCTTCGGGGAGAGGACTCATCAACTAGTGGATTGAATATGGCTGTGATTTATTATTATATTATTCATTTTCCAAATTTCCAGCTCACATTTTATAAAGCATTAATTTTTTACGTAAATTCTTTCATTTCTTACACACGTAGACTCTCTTATTCCATATCAAATGGAAACGGATCCATCTTGCTCGAAACACACTGAGCACTCCTCTTGGAACGGAGGACTATCTTTATCAGAAATACTGCAATTGGAATGGATACAATGTGATTATTTAACTAATCTATACACACATTGTCTAAAAATTCGTTACAAAACGAATTGTAGCAAAGTCAAGATAATCGAAGTTCCTAAGTTAAGAGAAGCTAATGAAGAAAATTCGCTATTCCCAAAGTGTTCCAAGGACACCGATACACCTAAACCACAACGCTCCCAAAAAGGAGGCCAATAACAAACAAGAATTGAATGATAGTGACACACATAATACCATTGCACCTAACGAAAACATCAGTAACTAAAGATAACAAGATTGACATTAGCGTATTGCTCAATCAATTCCCAAGGTTTAATACACAAGAGGATTATATCAATGTTTATGGATTAGAAGGATAATTTAGAAATTATGTTGGCTAAAGGAAGACAATTAGAAGCATTATCTTTAGCCAAATCCTTATAGCCATTATGGTTTTTGGTTACAATCGTTATGCTAATTGGTTTATGGAACTGGTTTATGAATTAAAATGTTACCGAACAGAAATACTTTAAGGGATGAAGGATTTATTTTGAATTGTAACAATCACTGAAACCAGAAATGTGGCAAATAGTTTCAATTGTATTACTGGCTTCTTTTAGTCGTTTAGCTTTTGTGGTGAATAAGTAACATGTGTGTTGTTAATGAGAATGTAACACTACTTTCATTAGAATCTAAACTTAATTACAATAACCATGTAAAGACCATGCATGTAAGCATGGAAGAGTTGTGGATAAGTCTGGATATGTGAAAACGATAAGAACTTTGACCAGATGGTGCTTATATTCAATTATGATTTTAAAACATTTTTTTTAGAAACTATGCCGTTAAACAATTTAATCTGTTTTCACACAGTTTTATGGAAACGTTGTAACAAGAGAAGTACCCCCAGCATATTTTTTTATATTTTTGTGCTCACCTTGTATTAGTGATTATGTTGTTATTGTAGTCAATTTGATAGCGCAGGGGTGAACTGTTATGTGACGTCACGTTGTTTTAGTCGATTATGTTATGAACCACCTTTCTGACGTCATCTCTTTCTATAAACAGTTGAATAAGTGAACTACCTCTTGTTTTGTCTATAGGCTTTGCTTCGTCATCGTCATGGTTTTAGAGAAAATTCAAAATGAACTGTGATAACAACATCAAATGCGACAGTGACAAGAGAGTTAAGAGTGACTGACAGCTATGGCGGACAGAAACCATAGCAACCAATAAATAACTGACCTTAAAACATCAATTATTAATACTATTATATTGTAAAACTATATTATATAAAACGTCAATTATTAAAACGAACGCGCAATGGATGGGCATAATTAGCCATTTCCGCGCTAGACTACAAAATACGAATTATAGAAAACGGTTCTATGACGGATTATATTGACATAATATTAGTTTGTGTTTTATGTCCTTTCTGAGAAGAGTTTTCGTTATAATCCTAAAGTCGATTTGTAGATCATTCATTAATGGATGAGTAACGTCTATTCTAAGGTTAATATTTGCAGAAATATGTGTTGTACTTTGTAGATGCTTGTTGGTGAGAAGCATTTTCGGAACCTATATTACCATACGTTGAATTGAATAAATGATTTGTGTTATCAAGTATCTGACAGGAGAATATTTATTTATAAAATGTTATGAAGAAGTTAGTAACTTATGCAGCTCCTACTAACAATTTGGGAATTGACTGTAGCTATGAAAATAGAATCTAACCTAACACGCATTAAGCAATTAGGTGTCGTTATAAATACTGTTTTTCCATTATTATGAGCATCACATAAGATAAAGTGAACGAAATCATCAATATATTTCTAGTAGGAAAAAAAAAAAAACGGGACATTTGGCATCCCGTTTGCAATTTGTCGGGACAACGAGACTGGTAACAAGAAACAAAGGACAGTTCCGTTAAGAACGGGACGTCCGCAATACGGTTTCTTCAAGATAACATGCGTTCTATCCCCCCTCCTACCATTTTTTTTTTTAGCTTGACGGATGAATTAAAACTTTCCTGGTGTCTTCTAACATACAGCGTAATTGTTCTCCGGTTACCAACCAGGTAAGATGTGCGCTATTCAATATGTCGAGAAGAGATCATTCTCATCATCACAGTATCTCTATGACGTGTCTCAGCACCTAAATACCAACTTTGGCGCTGATACGTCCAACGATATGGAAGCAATTTGAAATTTTAAAAGTGGTTGGCAATACTGACAACCGTGGCGCACTCGTACCTCTATGACCTGTCCAAGATACTCATGTGTACAAAGTTTGGTGTAAATCAGTACTCGCGTGTGGATTTCTATAAGTACCAGACAAGCTCACTTTCATATAAGTCAAATAAATATCATATTAGCTTACCTGCTAAGTCATTATAAACAGCTTTGCCGTATAATCATTGATTTAAGACAGTTATCAGATCGACAGCTTATTCTCATGAATCAAAAATAAGTACGTATAATTTTGAATAAATTTATCTTTGAAGATTAAATTTGAATATCAATATTCTAGTCTAGTAATTGAACATATAATTAGGTTAGAAATTAACTGCTTCTTCCCTTGCACCAACAGAAAAGCGGACAGAGTATTGTCTTGCAGTAGTCTGACACCACGGGACAGCATTCTACGCCTACATATTTTGATTTTCTCCTATATTTTTTTATTAGTATAGGCGTAATAGCATCCTGTAATTATAATACCATACGGCAAGTACTCAGTCATTATTGTACCTGTCTCATAAAACACTGTCAACAGGTTTTCTCCTGCTGATGTTTGCACGTTTGTATTTCTGTGTCTGTATCTAGGGTCATAAAATATTTCATGCAGACTGATAAAACGATAGGTAAAGTCATCCACATTTTGTTGTTACAGAGTTAAGAACTCTTGTGATTTTTTGTTGTCATGGAAACCTTCAGGAAATACAGCAATTTTCGGGGAATCCATCTGGCACATACGTACGTATTCGGAGATGGTCGTGAAGGTTCGTTTGAATGGAGCGCACACTAATCTTCACCCCCTGGGAGAATTTGTGCACAGATATCCGTCGATCTTCCATTATTAATGACTCCACCCTTGCTATCCTGAAGTCAACGATTGCTGAATGGGGACGATCTGGAATAGGCGCAGATTTTGGAACAGCTCCATTATAATCACTTCACTGACCTTGTGCTCTCCATTTTTTTTTTTCATGCAATTTCATATTTTATCCATTCTTGGCTTCAGATTCAGATTTTAAGGTTAGGTTAGGTTTGGTTTGGCTTCAAATACGAAAAAGGTAAGACGTACGTAAGAAAAAGGAGATCGTGAAGTGATTACAATGGAGCAGCTCCCAGATTTAACCAATGTTCTACCACATCTCAACTATCTATGCCAGTGCTTTACAATGCTTCAACTTTTGTCAGCAGTCATCTCCTCGTGGACTTCCTTTATAGGAGATTATAGTCATTCAGGAGCAGGTTCTGGTAAATCTGGCTTTAGTCTTTGTCCATGTTGCTGCCTCGTCACACGTTCAGCTTTGTAATACAAAATCAAAATTAGCCACAAGGCTGGAATGTTCTACAATCAGTCCAGAGGCATGTATCATACTACACACCAAATATCATGTGTCTACTAACAGTACAAATAGGTCAGGGTGATCCTTTATTGAACCGTCCTCGTATGAGTAAACAGCAGATAAAGTTCTGGGCACTCACAGAAAACTGCAGATAGCGTATCAGCACGAGAAATCATATTAACGTTCTCACCGAAGTAGGAACATTACAAAATGTTTGTCCTACAGGTGTACTAAGCAAGTGTTTCCAACGAAAACTCAGAAAAGGGATAAACTTTCTAGCGTTCGCCGCTTAGCCTTTTGGATGTTAATCTTCTTCTTCTTTCGTAACAAAGAAGAATACACGACTTAAGGTTAATGTAAAGCAACGATCTCCAACAAAAGATGGCAGCACTATCTCCATATATGTCTAATGTATTTTTATCGATGCACGAAATTTCAATGCTGCTTCTACAAATTCAAGTCTAGAGAGTTCTAACTTTCAGGGAAGAAAGTTCATAAATAATTTAAAAGTTCGATGAAGGCCTGTTTTTTATTTTCGTTTTTCTTCATTGTTGAAATCGTTTGATTGTTGTTCTTTCAACATTGTGAACAAATAAGAAAATTAAAAATCGGCATTGATCGAACTCTTGAATTGGTTATAATAAACTTTCTTCCCTGAAAGTTTGAACCCTTTAGGCTTGAATTTGTAGGAGCAGCATTGAAATTTTGTGCAACGACGGAGATAGTGCTGCCATCTTCTGTTGGAGATCTTTGTTTTACATTAACCTTAACTCTAAAAGATATTTTATTTATGATATTTCGAAGTGTATTGAAATTCTGTTGAAAAATTTACAACAATATGGTAACCAGAGAATCATGTACAAACAACTTTAGAACAAGGGAAGAAGACTTCCGAAGAGCCAATCTTAGAGACATAGATTTCGAAAATAGAGGCAGTAAATATTCTTCTGGTAATTGTAGTTCTCTGGCGTGTGAACTCATGAACATAGAGTTAGGAATATAAATAGAAGGGAATGAAGCCAAGAGACGGAAGGAACGAGGCATTTCGGCCATATTAACTGGCCCCATATTTAGAGACCTAGTATTGCCTCTCTGAGGTGGACTCATCCTCCTATCGAAAAAGGCAGTCCTCACAGTACTCGGTATAGAGGGATTCTAATGGAGCCACACAAGATGGCTGCCGATGAACCGTAATTTGGCTTCATGTGACGTCATGTATGTTTTGTCTATTTTCTTCCTAACTCTATGCTCATCAATCAGTTAAAATAAAAAAAGCTGTAATTACAATTACCAAGATTTATAGAACTATCTAATAGGTTCGTATTCGTATTTTGTAATCTAGCGCGGAAATGGCTAATTATGCCCATCCATTGCGCTTTCGTTTTATTAATTGCTGTTTTATAATAATAACTACAATATAATACAGTTTTGCAGTCTAAGTCTTAATAATTATTTTTTTTAAGTTCAGTTATTTATTGGTTGCTATGGTTTCTGTCCGCCATAGCTGTCAGTCACTCTTAACTCTCTTGTCGCTGTCGCATTTGATGTTGTCACAGTTAATTTTGAATTTTCATGATGTAAAACTATTATATAAAACACTGCAACACTTTGTAACACTACTGAGTAAATTTTCTTGAAGGAAAGCTCGAAAAAACTTTGGAGCATTGTAAAAAAAATGCACAGGAGATTTCAGCAGCTTTCTTCTAGTTCGCCGCCATCTTGCCAATCTATCTAATAGGTTACCTCCATCGAGCTCTACGTAAGCTATACTGGAGTAACTACTTAGTGTTGATAGATAGACTCCAGAGCAAATATTTAAACTCGTTTGTCCACTTCCAGTATAATCCAATGTGGACCAAATTTTCAGTTTTAACTCAGTTTTATACGCTTGATATCGCTGTGTGGCCCGTTTTTTTCTTAATTCCTGAGTTATTCATGTAAGAGTATACCGCACTCTGCATAGAATAGAAAATACTGTAAATAATATTTACGTTTTTTGCAAGAATTAAGACATAAATAAAAAAACGGGCCACACAGCGATGTCAAGCGTAAAAAAAACTGAGTTAAAACCGAAAATTTGGTCCATATTGGTTTAGACTGGAAGTGGACAAACGAGATTAAGTTTCCTCTCCTCTTCCTAGCTTCACATATTCATGAAATTTTCAATGGCTGCAGTCAGTCCAGTATCGTATTAATGGAGGTCGATGGTTACCTCACACTCGACGTCAATGACTTAACCAAGAATGTTAGATTAAAGACTACCTCAAAATAAAATAAGAGTGAATCCGAACGTAAACAACGTTAGTCCGCCATTTTGGTGAGCCAAGCCAGAATTTAGGAGATTGATCTTTATACACACTAAATTCAAAGACCGAAATTCCACTCGATTTGAGCGGAATAATTTAATCTTTTGAGAGCGGAAAGACGTCGGAGAAAAAACAAGAAATTTCCGCTCAAGAAACAAGATAGGATCTATGGTGAGAACGTAGAAATGCTATTTTTCAGGTGAATGTTCATCTATTCGATAAAAGTGTTTTATATAATATTTACTATATTATTATATATAAAAGAATATAATATATAATTTTTTGAACACGGAAACAACGCAATAAAATGTTGAATATACATAAAGATGCAAAAGTAAACATTTATTAAATTTAAAAATAAAACTTAATCTCGGAGACATTTGAACCCGATACCTTCCGGCCAGCCGTACAACTGCATGAATACGTCTTCGAAATGGTTCCTTTCGTCTCGTCAGGTACTTGAGAATAACGTTCAAATATTTCTTGTACATATGTTACTTGTTTCTTCTGACGTCTTCTAGTATATTTTTTTGTCACTGAGAAAAGTTGTCGGGTTTCCTGTTGTCATTTTTGCCTAAACGCAACACGATACATTTCACAGTATAGTTTCATCTTTCGATAACCTTTGTAGTAACACATAATGGAGAACAAACTCTACTAGTAGCTATGATACATTGTGAATCTCTTTAAAAAGACGAGAAATAAAAACCACTCTAAAAAAGATTAGAAATCACCCTTTCAAGTTTGAAAATTAAATTACATCCATAATCCATCGGAATTCGATCTAGAAAGATCACATTTTACATCCCAAGAGAGAGAGAGAGAGAGAGAGAGAGAGAGAGAGCGTTTTCGTGAAAACCGCTCTAAAATGAGTGAGTGGTCCCTCTTTTCGCTCAAAGAAGAGTGAATATACCTCTCTTTTGATTTAGTGTGCACACAATTTAAATATGCTAGTTGGTTAAACATAAAATGTTAGTTAAGCAACTGAAGAAAGTGTAAAGCTGATCACATTCACTTTTAAATCTTCACTACTCTTCCAATTTCTGTATGCCCATATCAAGATGGCAGAGTTGCGTTGTTACGTTCGGATTCCGGTTTTTCAATTTTGGCCTATCTAATTCTAATATCCTTGGTTAAGTTAATGGTGTCACGTTGTGAAGAGACCTATTGATTAGTTCTATAAACGTTGTACAATGACAACAATTACGCTAAAATAAAAAATAAGGCTGCAAAATCCAAGAAGAGATCTTTAAATACATTTCAGAAATTAGTGGTCAATATATTTCAAAGAAATAAAATTAAAAAATGCTTAAAAATAATCACTTATGTAATCGTTGATATGATTTTATATATACTAAGGTCTATCTGTCAGTGGGAGATCTAGGTAGGGGGCGCCCCCATAAGGGAAAACACTTTATTTTTATAGTGTTTTTTTTCCAACAACTTATCTCAGAAAATGCTTACATCTGTTTGCAGATAACTTAATTTATCTAGATAATACTGGTCTCTATCACTGTAAAAAGGCAAGAACCAATATCTTGATGAGGTCACCAATCTGGAGAATTTGTACTAGATATAACAAATTCTGTACAGTTCACAATAATCTGGACGTATGCTATATGTCGCCTAAAGAATTTAGAGATGCAATTGTCAATAAAGTCTGTACAACTACTTTGTAAAGCTCAACACTATAATTAGGCCATTGCCTGTTGTGTTGTCACTAAATAAATAAATAGAAAAGTCAATTTCTGGAAATACTGGTGTTATGTTCCGTGATAATACTTAGCAGTATGAGGAGAAATATCATAAATTTATACTTAAAAAGTTCACTTAGCAGGAAAATATAAAAAAATGATCCTGGTCTATTCCACCTGCGTCACCCCCCCCCCCCCACATCCTTCACGAAAATCTTGGATCCGCCAGTGCTATTTATAGACCCTGTGAGAGCTAATGCTTACTAACTTAATTTATGGTGAAACAATTGAAATGAGAAACTTAATGTAATCTATGTAACAAGAAAAAACGAGGTCACGGAAGAAATAAAAAGTCACTTGGTATCGGGCAATGCATGTTTCTATTCAGTCCAGAAACTCCTAACCTCGCAATTAATATCAAGGAAGTTGAAATTAAGAGTATACTCTGTATACGGAACTGTTATTCTGCCGGTAATTCTTTACGGTTGCGAAAGTTGTAGTACGATCCTAACAGATGAACATAAATTACACGTGTTTGAAAATAATGATTTTAGACAGATATACGGGCCGAAACCGTGACGAGATAACCGGAGAATAGAGGAGACTGCATAATGAAGAACTCCACGCGCTGTACGACTCCCCCGATATTGTAACAATATTGAAATCGCGACAATTAAGATGGGCAAGCCGTGTAGCTCGGATGGGAGAAAAACGAAGATTATATTCAATCCTAGTTGGAAATCCGGAAGGAAAGAGACCGTTATCGAGACCGATACGACGTTAGGAGGAATCTTCGAGAGGTAGAAATTTGTGATGAAAACTGGCTTGATTTTGTTCAGGATAGAATCCTATGGCCGACGTTTGTTACAGCAGCGATGAACTTGCGAGTTTCGTAAGCCATAGAGTAAGTAAGAGTAAGCAAACGTAATTTAGAAAATATAAATGAAAAATGTAGTCTTTCTTTGATACAACTTGAATAGAAATAAAATACAACATCGCTTTTTCTGGACTTCTCCGAACTCGGATTCCCCCGACCCTCGGACATCGAACAAAGGATTGCTTACACCAAATACGAGAGCATAAACTATTAGGTTATTGTATCTTATGAACTGCTTGCCCAATTTAAACGAAATTCAACGTTTTTGCTGCTTTGCAGTGGCCCTCTATAAATCGAACTTGCCAAACATTGTTGACATCACAAAGGAAGGCGCCGATTAAAGTACAGCCTTTATTTCAATATTAAAAAAAAAAAAAACTTTTCAAGTTTTGAGTTATTTTATTACGTTTCTATAAGTCATCAATGTAGAGGGGGAAACTAGAATAGGTCCTAAGAAGCTTCCTTGAGAGACACCTGAAAGCATTGGTACCCTCTACTCCCAGAAATGAGGGCACGTTCTTCCCTGTCAGTCAAATATGATTCTAGAAGTTAAAAACGAGGTCCGTATAAAGAAAATCTGGAGACAAACAAGCATATGGATACGAAGTTTGTGATTTAGGATAGATTTGTTTATTCCGGACCAACAGTGCGCGACAGCTATTGTGTGTATATTTAAAATTAAGACCCAGTGTTCGGCCCTCATCCTTCTCTCCTCCCGATTCCCCCTTCCCAAGAACAGAAGTTAATTTAATTACCAGACGATGTCGTTCACCTGTCGTGTTCAGACATTTCCTGTGTCTCTCGGTGATGTCTGCGTTTCTCATTATGAATCAGCAAAGCCACAGGATTATAAAATACACTACAATGTTGCAACGGTAGTAGAATCATTAAAATATAAACTGAAATGCCGAAAGGATTTTTTTGTTTTGTTTTGTTTTTCTTTAAGGATCAGATGTTGTTAGTTTTCACGTCGGCAGCTTTTGATATTACTAACGAGAATAAGGGTTCAGTTGTCTCTGCTTTTCTGAAATGATAAGCACGTAAATATGCTCGAATTTGTTATATGTTTTTCTTATTTTAAATAAAAAATAATAAACCCTTCCCCCTTGGACTTTCTATAAATCAAAGATACCTAAAAATCTTTATTAATATCAAAATGACAGCGTACATGACATCAGGAAAACAACTTCGCTTGCCATGGCGAAAGTTACAAAGTGATGACATCGACTACTGGTAGTAGTAGCCATCTAAAACCATCAGAAGGGATGGAAGCACTAATTAACACTACAGGGAAAAGTTCATTCATTTGTTTCATGTTTTGTGTCCTTATCGTATTTCGTTGCAATTCTATGGCAGTTTTGAAACCTCACTCTACCATGACTGTATGAACATAATGTATTTCCTAGTTTCACAAGTAAGAACAACCTGTAACATAGCACACTTACAATTTCTACTGAAAGGGTCAATACCAAAGAAAATAATGAGAATCGATTGCTAGAAGTTCTCACGTATAACTCAATAGTAGCGACAGTTGCGGCCAGTCCTGATACATTTAGTTTCTAACCAAGGATGTTCTAATAGAGGATATGCGATTTTGGCAAGAAGATGAAGCTAACTGTCACAGTATAGTACCGTCCAGTTAACCCACTTACTTCAATCAAAACCATTGTTTTCGGCTAACAAAGTTGGCAACAAGCTCTCTAGTTTTCCCTAACTAATCAAGTACGTCGCCTTCGTCGATGGTCAGTTGTTTTTTGGCTTCATTCTTTCTCTGCGCATGAGATAGTTACAAGCAAATCCTCTATTAGAAAATCCTTGTTTCTAACCAACCAATCGACATTCTTTATCTATGTAACTGAAGTTCGAAGAAGAAGAAAAAGAGCTCGTAAGAACCTTGGAAGAACTTTTACCTCGTACAGACGAAAATGGGTATAAAATCAAGAGAAAAGAAAACATACCTAAGTTTAGAAGGCAAAAATGAGATAAAGAATAGAATAAAAAAAGACTATAAACCAATATAGAAGATAATATTAAATTTATTAAATATTTTTTATGGAACATAACGACTATTATGGTCGAAAACATTATTGACATCTTAGCCAATGAAAATTAATAATTTCCCTCCAATGGCATTTCTCGGCTGTATCACGTTATCTTAGATTTGTGCTGTCGAGTAGTCTGGAGGACGGGAATTTTTGTATACTATGTATAGCGAGATTCACTTATTATTATTTTATTTGTCAATACTAGTAAGTTATCCTACTTTGATAATTTTTCTTATCATTTCATATGCATTTCACTCATAGACAGGGGTGAATTCAAGGGAAAACCCCGGGGGCAATTGCCCCCCGAAGAAATTCTCAAAATTCAATCACAAAATGTAGAAATTACTTCACCCAGTTACCTGCTTCTCTTTCCGTGCACCGATCTTTAAATAATAATATAAATGACGCAGACGCATTCTATATAAATATTTATTTAATCATTGTAACATGTAGGATAGGATACGTGTTATGTGCTGTATGCAACTTGAGTAAAATTTTGCAAAAAGAAACCTTGAAATTCACGACATTACATGTTCTTGTTTCTGGGACTATGAGTCATCTAGAGGCCATAGCAGAGGAGTGCACTCCGTGTAACAAAAACAGTAATATTCAAATGAAAGTGCAAATGTTACGTACTGCTGCAATCAGTGTAAGAAACGTATGTGAGGATGAACCAGAAGAGAGTACATTCAGAAGTGCAAAACGATTTGTTGATTCCGTTGTGCAGCAAATGAAAGATCGGTTTAATGACAAATCTTCTCAATTAATAACATTGCCGGCATACTTTCAATCATTTCAATAATTTTGTAATTTAACTCAAGACAACACAGAAGTTCGTTGTAGGTATTTTGGTCTAGATAATGATGCTGTTTGGGCAATCTTTCAAATGTTGTTCGTAATAATATAAATGATAGTGGGCCAGCGTAGCGTCATTTCTTCTGCAAGTGAACTTTGGGTATCCTAACTTGACAAAAACTTTGTGAATGTGTAATGTGCATCCCCATGCATGACTACAGCTGGTGTGGAAAGATTCTTTAGCACAATGAACAGAATTATGACTCGGCTGAGAAATAAAATGGGACAGAATACTCTTCACTGCTATATGAAGATTGCTATTGAAGGTGACGAAGATCCTACTGAAGATTTCGTGAACAAAGTAATTGATGTGTATGCAGCGAAGAAGCCAAGGCGAATACCATAGAGTTAAGAAGAAAATAGAGAGAACATACATGACGTCACATGAAGCTAAATTACGATTCATCGGCAGCCATCTTGTGTGGCCCCATTAAGAGTCCCTCTATACCGAGTACTGTGAGGATTGCCTTTTTCGATCGGAGGATGAGTGCACCTCAGAGAGGCAATACTCGGAAGAGAGGGTCTCTATTAATATGGGGCCAGTTAATATGGCCGAAATGCCTCGTCCCTTCTGTCTCTTGGCTTCATTCCTCTCCCCTACGAAACAGCCTAAGGTTCCCTCTATTTATATTCCTAACTCTATGGCGAATACGCTTGATTTGGAAAGAATCAGAAGTGTGAGAAAGAATGAGAAGTTTTTTTGTTAAAATATTTCTATGTATATTTGTCTCAGGAGAATTAAAATGTTTGAGTTATTTTAAATCTTTTACCAAACTTCTACCCTAATAACAAATAGTAACTACTGTAAATAGGAAATAATAACAAGAATAACTACTGTAAATAGCAATTAAACTTTAGTCTAAATTACATTTTTTGCCAGTCTTTATAATTATTATTTAATGTTTCAGATAAAATAAAAATATTGTTAGTTTTTTTTATTATAATCTTACATTGAATATTTATCCGCAATTAGTCTGAATATTATAGGTAAACTGTACATGTGGATGGAATTGCTAAATATGCTGCTTTCTTGCAAAAATACAGAAAAACTTTGCTCCCCCACGAAGGATTCATATTTCCCCTCCCCCGGGGGCGAAAATGTCTGAATTCAACACTGCTAGAGGATGTAAATGTTTAACGGATTGACTGGTCCAATACATTTATGTTTGGTCAACTTGACGCCAGTTTTCGATTAATCTTGCCTGGATGATTGGGATGAACTTTCGTCTCTTTTTGGTTTGTCAGTGCTTGCGCTTGTTTAAGCCTGGTGCTTCGGAAGAAAGTGAGGGAGATTTTAATATTTATTTTAATCTATTACAACTGTCAGGTACTCTAGGTGTGCGCGCATGTGCTGGCTTCAAATTTCAGACATCTGGAAGTAGATCCGTTACCTATTTATGTCCATGCATTCCACTAAGGAAAGAAGAAGAAAAAATCACCTAATACTTACGAGAAGAATTCCAGATCTTTTCTGCGTAGTAATGGCTTGGAAAGCTACTGACATGTAGAGTGTCTCATTTCAGTATTGACAGAAATTGTCATGACGTCATATTTAGCTAGTTGTAGCTACTTGTATATAATGACAAATAAGAGTGCCAAGAAGCAGCTTCTTCTCAGTTGCCAATTTAGCGTATTGGTAGAGAGAGTGTCGGAAAGCTAAAACATAATAAAATTAGTGACCAAGGGCACTTGGAGTTTAGGTAAGGTCAGATATGGTGTTTTTTTTTTGTTTTTTTTTTTTTGGACGCGCCTAGAGCAACGACGGTTTTCCGTCGTTGCCTTAAGTTTTTAACATAGAGGGGTAATTTACTAGAGCAACGACGGGACGGAACGGCACAAAACTTTGCGTAAACAGAATTTTTGAGTAAACAGTACTTTTGCGTATGCCCACCGCTAACAGGGGGCTTCGCCTCCTCCGCGGCTAACGCCGCCCAGCTCAATTCCGACGCACCCTCCCCCCCTTACACACCGAGCGATGCCCTGGTGGGTTTATATACATCCTAGTTTTTAGTGGCCTCTTTTAAAATTGTAAATCACAACTTTTATTAAATTTCCTTTTGTGTATTTAAAAAACTTTAATTTTCTTTAAAAAAACAATATGCAAAAAGTCGACGCCAGGGTTTGAACCCGGGACTTTTGGATCAGCTTTCTGATGCCTTCTCCACAAGACCAAACTGCAGCTTCCGGACTGTGCGCTTCTCGCTGTTACTTATAGTTCAAGCTACGCGAGAGAGGAATATATTCCGTCGTTGCTCTAGTAAATTAACCCTCGATGCTACAAACTTAACGCAACGACGGAAAACCGTCGTTACTCTAGACACAACCCTTTTTTTATTGCACACACGGTTAAATCGTGTTTTTTCTCCACAAATATGCAAGTGTGACGTCATCACAATTTCTGTCAATACTGAAATGAGACATTCGTCTGACATGATGAGAAAGTAATGTTTGCCTTATACTTTATCGCATGGACATGGAATGAAATTGTTTCTCTAACGGAAGTACAGCACACTGCTTTTTTGATGTTGCCAAATACAAGCCAACAATATTAGCATAAAAGAAACTGGTAATGCTTTTATGAAGACTTCACTGTGGACGAACAAACTTCAATATGTTTTCAAAATCCAGTTGAAGAATGCAAAATCTTGTGTTTCAAGTAAGCAACAGAAACATTTTATTAGTCAAAAATACTTTTGGGCCACGGTAATCCGATGATTTCTTCTTTTTCGAGCACCCGCGGATTATCCAAAGCGACTGATTAGCTTAAAAACGTCCCCCAAAACGTGTCACACATGTATAATTAAATTCCCGATGAAATTAAATTATATAATTAAATATAACTGATACAGACGGTGTTGATTTTATTCAAACGATAAATGAATAAAACTATCCATCAACAAGGGTTTCCGCCAGGATTTTCAGTTCGGGGGTGGGATGTAAAGTCAAAATTGAGAGAATGTAAGTGGAGTTTTGCACAGTTTCTATCGATTTTTCACTCCAAATTTTTTAAAGTATTTTTTTTTTTAGATTTAGGGGTGACCCCCCCCCCCCACGGAGCGGGGAGCTGGCGGTATCACTGCTATCAACTTTCCAACCACAAAACTCGAGGATACATAAGGAATGGGAAATGTAACAAAGCCCTCGATTTATTTCAAGGTATGATCTCGGCATCCTTCTGTCGCGACAGAAAAATGAGGGACAAATTCAGTCAAAATGCTTGCACCCAAAAAATTTAAACTCGAATTATCCTGCCTCCAAGACAAGCATGGTTTATGCTAAATTTCAATGACTGAAGATAGGTAAAGTTAAATAAAAATAATTAGTGAAAGCACGAACAATTTCCAATTACTGATATCTTAAAAACGGGAAATTCATTGTCTCTGGTTGGTTTCTGTGCGAGAAATCTTTCGAAGTTTTGAAATTAAGATGGATGGCGGCAATTTCACCATATCTGCAAATCTGACACCTACCCGTATTCTCTTTGTTTTGAAGCAAAGTTGAAATATGGAAGTGGTGTTAGGCCAAGCATTGCATGAAAAGCAGGGATTCCGCCAGCCTGTGGGGTGTCACCCGAATTTTAAAAGTTTGCACTAAAATATCAATATAAACCGTGAAAAACTCCACTTACACGCTCCCAATTTTGACTTTACACCCCGCACCCCCCCCCCCCCCCCCCCCCCCCCCCCCACCCGAACTGAAAATCTAGGCGGAATTCCTGATGAGAAGTAGAATTCTCGGCAGTGCTCCTGCGCGATGTAGTCAGTGGTGAGGAAGGATGCTAAGGTGATATGACAAAAGTTGATATGTCCATTTTTTTTAGTTGTGAGTTTCATAGTGCAAGATTATTGCTTTTCTGTGTACCCATGATATGGCGAAAGTTGATGCGAATATTCTGAACAATTAAGCGTTAAATCCCATTTACTATAAATTGATAAATCAAAATGTGTGGATCATTGATTTGGAAAAACTTGATATGTTTGAAATTTCATCTTTTTTCCGTCTCGAAAAATTATTTTCTATTGGACTTGTCAGGTTTTTTCTACTGGAAGGTACATTAAAAATATAGTGGTCAAAAGCTTTGAAGAATATCTTGAAATACACCATACCTATTACTCTTCACGTTATGATTAGCAATACATGACAGCAGAACATACCGTTAACATAATACTATGCGTAGTTCGAACAACTTTGAGTCTCTCTCAGCTTCGGGCTTAAGAAAGACACACAAAATAATAATCGTCGTGAGCCATAGATGTCTAAAGGCCATACATAGAAAATTCAAACACACGAAATAATGCTGATATAAATTTCTTGTTGCCGTTCATATATTGCAATTTTTTGTTGCAACATAGAATATGTAGCTACTTTCAAAGGTAGTTTTACCTCAGTGATGTATTCATAAAAATACGTTCTATAGTACATGCTTGTAGAAAAAGGAAAGAAAAAAGATAGTTTTTTGAGTTAGATGTTAGTGAATTTGAATGAATTTATTTGTGATCTTTAGGTATCTTGGGCTTAGGTCGGGATAGAGTGGGATTAAGAAAGAATGTTGGAAGATAGTCGACCAGGTCCTAGTTAGTAGGTACCATACCGGCATTTGCCTGGTAAGACTGAAGAAACTCCTGGAACACCTCTGACAGGATCGAATAGTTGGAATGAGTGTAGTATTAGAAAAGCTCTTGAAATATGTTTTTTTTCGATAAAGATGATCCTGATTACATCCCGGAAAGTGAAGAGAATAATCTTCAGATAGTGTTTTGTGATAAAATAAAACACAATAAAGTCTCGTGAGAGATTTGCGCAAGTACTTGGTACATTTGGGTTTCCAGCTTAATTATGTTTTAATGTAGTGATACATTTTTTTTTAGTATTTCGATCAAATATACCACAATATTTGCTCTCAATACGCACATTTGCCATACAAAGAAAATATTTGACAGTAATCTTCAGAGTCTTACTCATTCTTCACAATTTGAAAAAGTGTTCGTCACGTTAAAAATAGTGTATTTTTCTAATACTCATTACACATGAGTAATTATCATTGTTTTATTATTATGAAAGCATAAATAGCGTCGTTCCAAACAAAATTCTGAAAGATATATTTTGTACTATTACAGAAAAAAAAATCTGGTCATTAATTCTACAAGAAATGTCAGATAAATATGGTATACAATAATGGGAATAATCACAATTAGGCAGAACCTGATATGTCCTTGAACCTCCATTTTGAAACCTCCATTCTTGCAATACAAGAGTCAAATCAAGGCTTGTGGTCACAGAAAACATTGAACTGAATAAGCTGGCAGACTTTTTATGTGAATGCTCCAAAAACTCGATTTTTCAGCGGTCAATAAAACTTTTAAACGTTTATTTCTGGAAAAAGGTAGGCAAATAAATGGACATATCAACTTCTGCCATATCACCCTATGTATGGTTCATTTAATTTTTGCTGTGGTAAGTGAATGCGTATTTCTTAATTATTAATAACTTGAGTATTTTTCCACGTAGTTTAGGGTAATGTTGAAGGTACTGTGCATCTCCATGTTTTTTTTGAAAGGTGTTAGTGCGTACAATGTCACGATGTGAAACAAAGAACTTTCTTTTCTCTTATATTAAAGACAATTGAGGCGCATGCGCAAACAAAAGTCCATGTTTAAAGATAGCACACAGTTCTTTTGTTCGCGCATACATCTTAATTATGATTTTTGTTTGAGTTCTAGTACTTTGAAATCTAATAATGTTTAGACCTATCTAAAATACGATTTTCATCTTTTTATTTTTCGACAGTATGTTTTATGAGCAGTTTTTTTTTTTAAATATCTTCTGCCTATTTATGAAAGTGAAAATTAGTATTAAAGTAACACATAATATATTTTTATTTTAAATATGCAAACAATTTTGAAAACAGACTGGCGAAATCGCGTTCTTCGCCTTTTGCAAGATTTTCCTTTTCTACCTCGTGGTCGGCTAATTATAATTGTGTTCAAGCTTTGATATATATATATGAGCTGCGTAGCCTAGTCGGTAGCGCGCTCGACTTCAGTGCGAGCGGTCTCGGGTTCGATTCCCGGTGGAGGCTCAAAAATTTCGGTGTTGACCCAGCATCGTGAGGACAATTGGGGAGCTGCTGTGAATAAAAAACAGTGGCGAGCGCAGTGAGAGCTTCAGCTCTCCTCTCCCAACCCGTCTGGTCAGCGTGGGAGCAGTAGACCAACTCCTCCCTTCGGGGAGAGGCTCCACTAGTGGATTGAATATGGCTGTGATTTATTATATATATATATATATATATATATATATATATATATATATACAATAAACTAAATATCACCCTATCGCATTCGTGTGCCATCTTGATGCAAGAGATTTTCGTCTTGTAAAATGTTTAGCATGGCGTAATTGCCATATCCTAACTTGCATACTATTATACTTTATGGGTGTATATTATGGAGCTGCTCCGATTAAAAGAAATAACGGAATTAACTGATGAATCATCGCTATATTTAATCATCATTAATCGCTGGGAGAAAGAACAGAAACTACGACATATTCTTCAGCTGAGAGAAAAATTAGAGGTATTTGTACTCAAAAGACAAATAGGTAGCAAATATACGAAACACGTGTATGTTCAAAGACTATAGTTACTGGAATCTTATATGCAAATTTTGTAAGCTTGGTTTCATTGTGAAGTGACCTTTCCTCTAGTGGTTTCGTACTTGATCACTGTCAACAAATCCTGTTTCTGCTCACCAGCTCATGGACATCAGCTTTAAAGTACCAGGTAGCTTCTGTGAACATGGCGGGTATTTCTTCCCTAAAATCCAACATATTAATTTAATGTACTGTACCTGGTTTCATTTATCCGCTACATTTTTTCTTCTTCTTCTTCTTGCTTAATGTTGCAAGGATTTGCACGAATACTAATCATTTGTTTAAGATGCAAAATAAAAACTAAATGTCTTTCTGGGAAGAAAGATTAAAAACACTATTTATGGATTATTTCTTCTTTGAAATAAAAAACTAACTTTCACTAATTTTAGTGTGTTTCGTACGTCAGTAATGAATACCATTATCTTAAAAAAAAACTTCAAAACTATGTCAATACACTTTTGGGACAGTCTCATGTCCCAAAAGTGTATTGACATAGTTTCGACGTGGTTATTAATGATTTTCTTTGTTGAGGTACGGAACGAACTATAATTTGTGAAAGTTATTTTCTGTTTAACTGCACTCAAATTTGAATAACTGACGAAAAACGAAAAAGGTGGGAAAACCTACTTGGATTCTGCCTTAAGGGATGACGTGACTTATGTCATCTTTACTCAAACGGGAAATCGTTTAACCTTTAAACGACGCGTGGCTTATTTATAAGCCATGGTGGTGTAGTTCATACCTACGCATGGCTTATATGTAAGCCATGCACAAGGTCATTTTTTTTAGCCTTCATAAGTTGGTATTACTGGACGATGTTTTCTGCGCGCACTCCAAATTTCTTTCTTCTGTAACGTGAGATGATGAAGCCAATCACACGGAACTAAAAGAATGGGGTAATGACGTCATTTAAAGGGAAGTTTCGTCCGAGTTAAAAGACACGTATGTTTTAACTGCGACGTGTTTACTTTTTAAAGGAAGCACACACAATCACTGGTGTTTCGTGGTGTTTTCATTTCGGGAATGATAACATTTAGCCCACACTTCGTGTTATTGTTATTTTAATATTTTGGGAGAAGAAGAAGAAGAAGAATAGATGGAGATAAAAACAAAACATATCAACTCCTTCATATGGTCTGAAAATATAGCACACGTCTTGGTTATGTTTATATGCCTCTGTTTTCTCCCCTTCCTATGAAAGAATAAATTATGTTTCTCTGTTGACAAGAGAAGGAATGGAGAATAAAGAATTAAACGTGATACGTGGCCAAACAAAGATCGCTTTCTTTTTAAGAATTGCCATTCATAGCTTCATGAACGAAAATGATTTCAGTGCCTCTAGTTTCTTTTAGGAAGTGGGTGTCGGTGTGTATATCGTCTCAACAAAATATTTCCTTTACTGAATAATTATCGAAATGGCTAACCGTTCTACATTTTTGACTGAAAGTGAGATCGCAGAAGAACTGGACACTGACAGTGAATGGGAGGGGGAACTCGACCTTCTGGAGGACACTCAGCCTGACCCTATACAGGGTGATTTGGAAGATGAGACATCTGAAGAAAGTGACGATGGTAATGGAGATGTACCTGACTGGATAAAACCGAGTGCAAGACACAGACAGCGGCCACAGCTAACATTCACTGGTACCCATGGTGTGACAGCAAATGTTGATGAAAATTCAAGACATCTGGACTTCTTCCGGTTGTTTTTCACAGCAGAAATTCTCCATTTGTTGGTAGCAGAGACAAACAAATACTATGACCAATACGTTACCAAGCACGGACCTACAAAACGACAGAACTTTCCTGTTACTGCTGACGAATTTTTTGCAGTTGTTTTGCACATGGGACATGTCAAAATGGACACAATACCAGACTATTAGGCGCGAGCAGAGTCTTCATTCCATCATCCTTGGTTTCCACGGGTCATGGTGCGTGACCGATTTATACATTTCCTCAGGTTCCTTCATTTTGAAGACAATACGACAGCAACGGACAGATTGTGGAAAATCAGACGTTTCTTTGACAAGATCTGTAGGCTCTATAGTTCGAACTACAGTCCAACTGAGCGTTTAGCAGTGGATGAGGTTATGGTTTTGTTCAAAGGAAGGGTGATTGGAGAAATAGAGCTCGTGACTAATTTCGGAAAATATTTTTTTCTTGAATAATTATAAACAGCGTGGTCTTGGTTTTCTTCTCGGTTACATACAATATTACACGGTTTATTATTATGCACTTCCGGCCTTGGAACTATCGGCGGTGCCTTGAGGGGGGCGTCCCAAAACGGATTTTTTAAGAAAAAAATTGACTTTTTAAAATTTCTTCTTCTTCTTCTTCTACATTTTAAGGCACAATGGCCTATCTATAGCACATTTTAGTACCCTATAGTATTGTGAATAAAACAAGATATTATTCATTATTTTATGTTAATTACTGCTGAAGATATAAATTTTTCTTTATAACATGAAATTATTAACAAAAATTGGAGAAATAGAGCTCGTGACTAATTTCGGAAAATATTTTTTTACTGAATAATTATAAACAACGTGGTCTTGGTTTTCTTCTCGGTTACATACAATATTACACGGTTTATTATTATGCACTTCCGGCCTTGGAACTGTCGGCGGTGCCTTGAGGGGGGCGTCCCAAAACGGATTTTTTAAGAAAAAAATTGACTTTTTAAAATATCTTCTTCTTCTTCTTCTACATTTTAAGGCACAATGGCCTATCTATAGCACATTTTAATACCCTATAGTATTGTGAATAAAACAAGGGATCATTCATTATTGTACGCTAATTACAGACTGAGCTATGGATATTTTTAATTAACAACGTCGAGTGATAATGACATGTTCCTCCGGAGGCCGCGTCGGGAAGGGTCTTACCGGCGAAAATGCCTGCGTTGTTTAAAGGTTAATTCATGCTCATTTCGACCTACCTCGAATTTTGACGGAATTTTGACATTTATGCATTTTCAAATAAAGTAGGTTTAACGATTTTGATGGTAGCATGCCGCATCAGCTCTACTGTTCGTGGTGTTAGAAATATGAAGCTCGAAAATCATTTTTCTACGCTTTCGCTAACCTGTAGCTCCTAAATTATGCACATTTCGAAAATTTGTCAGAGAAACTTTCGTCTTGTTGAGATATGACGAATCATTTCGAGAAGTCTGTCCATGTAATTTTAAAATACGCTGTATCTATAATGGAAGACCTGAATTGAAAAGCATCCCAAGTCCACCGGAGTTTAGTTTTCAGGAGGAACGAAAAACAGTCCAAGGTCTTCGTATTGAAAAGGGATTCTGTGGTGGAATTAGGATGTCATATTTATGCAAGTGAATAGTCCTTGAAACATAGATACCGACGAACAGCAAAAATGCAAATATGAAAAAAAGTGGACTTGGGGTGTTTTGCAATTCAGGTCTTCAATGATAGATACGGAAATGTCATGGTGCATTTACCTATTAACATATGTAATATAACATGTTGTAAATGACATATGAAACCACCATGTTAATATGTGCTTGACAGAACTCATCTTTTCAGAAATATTTGCATTCTAATGTATGATTGTTCGTTAAGTCCAGTTCTACATCAGGCTATTCCGGATGAGTTTCATCATCACACAAACGACCTATACGACCGTTTGTTGATCTGTCTATCTGTACATGGTTGAATCTCTTTGCATTATTCTTCCAACTTTGCTCTCTCTATCCCTCTCTTTGTTTCACACACACGTTTGCATTTTAAAGACATCATTGCAATCGGCATTATACGTTTTGATTCCCCCATACTCATTTATATATGACGTCACATCAAGAAACTTGTTAAAACGTGATAAAATTCGCCTTTTGTTTTTGTTTTGTTTTTATACCCTCCTTGCGCTTCCTTGAGCCAACACAATAACAATAAAAATGATAACTTGCATTAACCTTAACAACTCTTTCTGCAATTTTATGATAGTGATGACAGGGTTATAGTTGCAGACGAGAGCGGAATCGCTGGTATTTCAAAAGATCTCAATGGTTTATGATTAGACCCTTCCAAAGCGGCCTCTATTTCTCATGCTCTGTTGCACTGCACGTAGCAGAAAAAACAATGTACAGTGGAACATTAAATAATAATAATAAATACATTAATATTATTATTATAATAAAATTGTAATTTTATTTATTATGTCGAGAACGCCTACAAAATGCCACAAGAATTTCTTTACATCTTTATGTATAATTTTACAATGTCAAAAATCTACAGAGGAGTTACTTTTGGCTCATTCAATGGACTAAGGTAGCACTGAACACTGATAGAGCACTTTAATCCTATTGGTTTGCCTATATAGGTAGCAACCAATACTATTAAAATGCTCTGTTAGCGCTTAGTGCTTACCTTAGTTTCGTGAATGCGCTCATTAGTTGCAGCAAATCAATTCTGAACATTCTACTAGTGCGTTCTACTCATCGACCTCCATTAATACGATACTGGACTGACTACAGCCATTGAAAATTTCATGAATATGTGAAGCTAGGGAACGGAGAGGAAACTTAATCTCGTTTGTCCACTTCCAGTATAATCCAATGTGGACCAAATTTTCGATTCCAACTCAGTTTTCTACGCTTGATATCGCTGTGTGGCCCGTTTTTTATTTATGTCTTAATTCTAGCAAAAAAAAAAACGTAAATATTTTTTGCAGTATTTTCTATTGTATGCAGAGTGCGGTATACTCTTACATGAATAACTCAGGAATTAAGACTTAAATAAAAAACGGGCCACACAGCGATATCAAGCATATAAAACTGAGTTCAAACTGAAAATTTGGTCCTCATTGGATTATACTGGAAGTGGACAAACGAGTTTAAATATTTGGTCTGGCGTCTATCTTTCAACACTAAGTAGTCACTCCAGTATAGTTTATGTAGAGCTCGATGGTTCTACTTTAAACCTAGCGTGTAATTTATTGTATAATGTATATGTTCTAAAATTAGAATAATTCTGCGGAATAACATACATGTTCATATTCTGTTGAGTATTAGTGTGAATAAATCATATTTGTGAACGTGAATAAGTATTTATTTGATACGTGTTACTACATACTAGTACAATAGATATATAAACTGGATCTTACACTGGTTAAGCACGTTGTTAAAGGAAACTCCATCAGATAATTTAAACATTATTCTCATAAATTGATTTTCTATCCGAGACGTTCCTGTGTTCAGTTGTGAGTTTCTCCAAAATATATCATATAATTCATTAATGAGAAAACCCTTAACTATAATATAAGGACATAATAGTAGGGTTACCATACTTACGTATCTTGTACGGACAATCCGTTTTTTAAAGGCCCTGTTCGTGTCCGTACCGTACGTTGCAATTATTAGCCCAAATATCCGTACTTCACGTGTAATCAGTTGATGACTGCTAATTATTTTAAACCCATATATTTCCATAAATGCATAGAGAGAACTAAGTGTATTATTTACAGGTTCAATATGAATATTCCATGATAAATCTTCATTCATATATGAACTCAGAAACTAAGCAGAGTCAGTGTGTTGTATTTCTGTCGTATCTAAAGTTGCTGGCACAAGGTGGTGCTTTTGACTATGGGAATAGAAATCTTATAACACTGCTTTTCCCTATATTTATTGTTAATTTATTTTTATTTAACCGAATAATAAATTTCTGCCATATTTACGTGGTATTCAGTGTTACTTCGTCCCTCGTGTCACCTGTTACAAGTATTCTTATATCATCTGCAGGATGTCAGTGGTTTACTAGATCATTTATGTAAACCGTAAATAGGAGAGGACTCAATATAGATCCTTGCGGTACGCCCTGAAAAATGTTCATTTTGGATGGTTGGTGTATCTCTTTTCTACCATTAACTTCTCTGGTGATGAAAACAATCTGGCTTCTATCAGACAAGTAAGAATTTGGCTAGTTGTAAACCATGACTCTGATTTCATTGCAGATAGCATCTGTACTTATTTAGCAATATAGACTACTATATTATCAATAGAATCGAACGCCTTGTATAATCAACGAATACACCAATTACATTATGCCTGTCATTCATAGACTCTGTTATATCAACAATAAAACTAAAAACTGCAGTATCTTTTGCAAGGGCGTCGCCAGGAATTTTCCCAAGGGGGGCAATATTAAGAGAACGTTATTTATATATATAATGAGTAGCAAGTTATACTCAATTATTTATTTATTACATACGATTACAGAACGTTCATTAGACTACAGTTTAGTATTCTCTAAAGATAAGATAAAATTAATTTATGGGCGTAGAATTTATTAAACATCATTTTCTGGTTAGTTAGGGTTTTCTCCTTGTAGTAGCACTATCGTTCGTTACGGTAAACTTTATTTTGATATGGGCCAGTCTAGTAACTTTGGACTTCGGCCCGTCACAATCCGCCCCTTAGCTATTAAAATCCACATTCATGCCCCTGCCGGAACTCGAACCTGGGACTTTCGAGCCGTTGGTCTACCGCCACAGACCGCACGCCCACCCGGGCGGCCGTTGGTAATGGCAAAGCAAGGAAGTACACAGCAAGATATGGCTGTGTTAACACTTTTTGGTGTCCCAGAGCGACCATCAACACAAAACATTGTGTTTGTGTTAACACAATAAAATGTTGTTGATTTCGGTGATTCAACACAATCGATGTGCGTTTAATGCTGATTCAACACAATATTAGTACCTTCATAGTATTGAATCACAGAAATCACACAACAAATAGTGTTAACAAGAAAGTAAGTGGTGGTTTCCTGGGGACACCGAAAATTGTTTAATTAACACATACCATTTTTGAAGTGTACTAAATTCGACATTTATAGAAACATGGAAATTCCCAGGTACCTTTAGATACTTCTCCGAAACCTTATTTCCTTCCTACTTTCTAGGGGAGAACTTGCTAATAGTTTGCTGAACGATATAAAATCATTTCAAACATAAAATAAAATTGAAATCGTCATAATTTTCAAATTAACTTAATGCAATCTAAACTCAGAACACACTACGTTTTTTTTAAACAGTGGTTTCTCAGTAACGCCGGACACTAAATATCCAACATCCTTGAACAGTCAGGATCATCAAATGTCTGGCTTGTTAGAACTCATTGTTCATTACAAGGGAAATTAGTGTGGTGTGATCAATGGCTATTAGTTAATTTGAAGTCCCAAAAAACCGAGATGGCATAACATTGTCAGACATAGAGGACTTTCAAAAATTCTCTCAGCGTCATCCCTTTGGCTTGAGCCAAAATTAAAAGACTTTTCAAAAATTCAAATTAAGATTCACTTTGAAAACCCTTGGTAATCGGGCTCAATTTTTTTAAAAAAATAATGGACAAGTCTCAATCAACAATGGCATTTTAGAAAATGGGTTGGATAATTGTCGAGAATATCTATCAAATGAAGTGGTCCATAATTTGAAAATATTTGTTATTGATGAGAAATGGGAAGTCCTAGGCAATGCCTGCTTAATTTAGTGACCTCCAAATGTCTCGGCTAAAAGAATTAGCTTCAAAATATGAAACAGTTCATTTCGTTAATGTTAATATTAGATGAGTCGCTTTCCAAAATTTCAGTGTTTTTGTAGATTTGTTCCGTATTCAAAAAATAAATAAACATAGGATGTGTGAGCAGCACAGCATCGTAAGATGAGGGGCCGAAAATCATTACTTTAAAAGCATGTGTATATTGCGATTGGTTTATTCGTGCTATTTAAGCTTTGTACGTGAGAAAGCGAGAGAGAGAGAGAAAGAGACTTCATTTTTATTGACTTACTAGAGCAACTGCTTCAACTTCATGAAACAGAGTACCTTCAGAAGAAATAAAACTTACATCATAGTACAAAAATAGCATTCGTGTTTTTACTTTGGATGTTTTCACATAGCTTGTTTGGTGGGTATAAATTGGCGTATTTGTGATTACATAGATTGAAATGAATATGGTTCAGGAAATGTAACGGGAGAATCCCAATGCATGTAGTGAAAAACATAAAAAAACATACACCAAATGTAAGAAAATAGAATAGTAGTGGATATAAAATCTGAAGTCCAGGGGGGGGGAGGGGGCAAGTGCCCCTCCCTGCCGACGTTCTTGATCTGTTGATTTCTGGCTTTGAAAATCATGCTGGGAAACAGATACTGTATTATTTGCCAGAAAAAAAAACTCACTCTCATGGTCGTTTCAAATATTTGCTGAAATCTTATCCAGTCTAACAATGAATCGTTAGACAAAGAAACCCTGATTAACGGTTACAAGAAAGAAAACAACTAAATATTCACAAATTGAAAATATGATAAATAAGTAATAATAATAATAATAATAACTTTTTAAAGACTTACTTTTCTTAAGCAATTCGTACAAAATGTAAAAAAATAATTTTGTTTATGCATGACTAAAAGAAAAGCATGAGGCGTGCTCTCATATACAGTCACTTTATAAATTCTTCAATTGGCACGCTACATGCATTTCTTTTTAGCCATGCGTAAACAAAATTATTTTTTACTTTTTAGTACGAATTGGTTAAGAAAATTATGTCTTTAAAAAGTTTTTATTATTTTTTTTTCAAGTTATTTCGGTGACCAAACTCTAAAGTGTTCTGCAACCAGCCAAACGCAGCATCGTAGCAGGCTAGTATGTATTTTAGGATAAAGAAGTCCATACATAAAAATATGCTTTTAAAATATATATAAATATGTAGAAATATATGAAAGTGACAATAGAATATTGTATTGTCACACGACTTACGTCGCTGTGCAAAATTTCATCATTCTATGACGTCGGGAAATGAGTTAAATTAACGTTTCAAGAGTTGAGGACACCACGGACCATTATGAACTAAAGAAAAGTCCTTAAAAATAGAGTAAACATTATGATACCCGTTCACTAGTCACTACATTTGACTTCGCTGCTAAGGGAGAAACATAAAGATTTGTTAGATGGAATTGTTTTTAAGGTCATAAACAAGTTGGTGAGATTCTAATAATAGAACTTACATTTTCTTTTTGCTAAAGTGCTCTCTGAACAACCACTTCGTTCGATGGACCCCTACGATACTTGAACCCGAAACCACGTGCACCGAAAGCGGGAGCCTGCTAACCGCTCGGTCAACCAGGAACCCACAAAAGATTTGAGTTTATAAGAAAATTTGTTCTCTGTCCCTTTAAGGTTACAAGCAATAACAATTTTGGTCACTGCACATTCGGAGATTTAGGATTTACACAATTTCTTCCGTCCTTGAGCAGACCTTACGACTGATTAACTCTATGGCTTACAGAACTCACAAGTTCATCGCCGCTGTAACAAATGTTCTCCGTTCATTCTATCATGGGTAAGATCAAGCCAGTTCTGACCACAAACATTGAACTATCTAAGATCCCTTTGAATATTGTCATCCCAACGACGTCTCGGTCCCTCTAACGTCCTCTTTCCCTCCAGCTTACCAATCTTCGTTTTTATCCCCATCCGAGCTACATGGCCTGGTCATCTTAGCCGTCGTGATTTAATTATTCTCACAATATCGAGTGAATCATACAATCTACGAAGTTCTTCATTATGCACTCCCCTCCATTTTCCGGTGATCTCGTTACGTTTCGGTCTGTATATCCTCCTCAAAACCTTATTTTCAAACACACGCAATTCATGATCATGAGACCATAGAAACACTTATCTATAACTGAAAGCATATTCATAAACACAAAAGCCGTAGAACCACTTATAACTGAAAGCCTAATGTACACACATAAACCCTAAAACCTCTAATAACTGAAAGCCTATTGCTACACATAT
>JAGDQP010001673.1:87082-117383 GCA_022664845.1 Lepisma saccharinum
TAATAACTGAAAGCCTATTGCTACACATATAAACCCTAAAACCTCTAGTAATTGAAAGCCTATTGCAGGGGCGTATTTAGGGGGAGGGTCCAGGAGTCCGGACACCCATCCCCCAAACTCAGAGTTTCATTGAAAAATAGTATAACTTCAGGCGTAATTATACCTGAGAGAGTCGCTGGTAGAGAGACCGTTTAGGTACTCTGACTCCAAAACCAAGTCAGAGATAAGGGAAGAGGTGACCACTGTCGAAATGAGTGAGTGATACTGTTATGGAATCTGGCAGACCTTTTATAGGCCTCTTCTGTCTTTCTGGTAGGCGTGACTTGATTGAGCACTTCATAATTTCTCCACTTGGAGTCGGCGTCGTCTGCTACCACTTCTTGACTACGTAAACACTATAATTGCTTTTCTTTATATTGTGTTTGTTTTGTTCTGGCATGTGTCTTACTGACACACTTATTAGGTTCCCATTACAATATTTAATATACATTTCATACCCAGACACACTTTGGAGCCCCCCCACCGAAGCCCTTGGACCCCCCAAAACCAAATTCTGGATATGTGCCTGGCCTATTGCTACACACATAAACCCTAAAATCTCTAATAACTGAAAGCCTA
Source organism: Lepisma saccharinum (assembly GCA_022664845.1). Lineage (NCBI taxonomy): Eukaryota > Metazoa > Arthropoda > Insecta > Zygentoma > Lepismatidae > Lepisma > Lepisma saccharinum. The sequence goes on from JAGDQP010001673.1 coordinate 87,701, forward strand.
TTGCTACATACATAAACCCTAGAACCACTTATAACTGAAATCTAGATGCTACACGTGGAAAACGACGTGTGACCATTTTTGGCGAAAACTGGCTCGTAAAGCCTTAGCTAGATTATTCATACAGAAAGTTTTTGAGTTTACCCATTCGATTACCCTCGTATAGAGTACGCTTGGACAGTTTCCATCTGACCAGTATTTTCTACGAGCCATATGAAAAAAAAAAAAAAAAAAAAAAAAATGAACGGTACCCTAAAGGGACCGTTGAATGGATATGTCATCAAAATCCGGGTTCTGGTGATTAATAATTCATCTTTCAGTACACGTATAAATTAACAAAACGTATTAATATAATTAAAGGCTGCTAAAGAAAGGAAGCCTTCTGCCGGAAGTAACACAGGAACATTGGCAGAAGCACATTCGTTAACACCGATACATTCTGTGAATATCTCAACAAGACCAGTAAACCGTATTTATTAACCAAAAATATATCGTCACCTTGAAGCCGGAAGGTACTATGTCCAATTTTTGGCAAAATAAAGTCGAACACCGCAGTCAAAAGCCTTGCACTGAAACGCACCAAGCCAGAAACTACAGTATGTCACACAACGGCCTCCAGTGGCTAGAAACTTAATGTGGGTCATTCTCCAGAAATAGGGCATTTTTGGATGGTAAAAAAACATTGCAACAATATTTTAGATGGAAAAAAAGTTAGTTTTATAGGAATCTTGGAGACATTGTGTTTAGAAGATACTTAGAGATGAATATTTATTCCATTTACAAAATATAATATTTCAACGTTTTTGTCCTTATTTTCGTTGCCATATTTCTTAGAATCAGAATAGAATTCTATAGTGAAGCATAGATAAAGGGCTCACTGTTTGGCTTCTCCTCATGATTACAGGAAACAGAAATTAAAATAAAATATTATGATTACGACTTCCATGGAGTTGATGATTAATAAGTGAGAGACACACCTAATTTTAACCTTCTATTCCACAATAAGTCGACTGTAGAAGCATCTTTCCTTCCAGTTCCAGTGAAACAAGACTAAGATGGCGGCGTCCTGTCTAGCGTACGCAAAAATGTTGTGCAGTGTTGCCAGATTCACACTTTTATTACTTTTTTTTTGTCAATCCATGGGGCTAATAGAAAAACGGGTGTCATGTGATTTCACTAAATGTAATTCTCAGATTTACTTTTAATTCAATTACAATTTATGTTTCGAACTAAATTGTTGTGAAGGATCGTGGTTGAAAATTAACTTGAAAACTAAACACAGATATTGAACAAACCTCTCAAACATGAAAATGAAGTTTAGTTTTATTCCATGGAGCATATTTGAAGCTAAATTACATAAATATTATTAAAATATGAAAGTGGACAGAAACTGGCCCAATTATAAGAAGTGTTTTAGGCAGTAAATAGAAGCATAGAAAGTAATATCCCCTGTGGGTTCTGTCACCTCCCACAAGTTCTCGAGTACAGATCCAACTTTAAATATTTTTAATGTTAAAAATCGATAGAAACCATGCAAAACTCCACTTACGCCTTCCCAATTTCGACTTTACACCCCCCAAACTGAAAATACTGGTAGAATCCATGTTTCAAGTTGCGAAAAAAACTGATTGAGGCGATCAGATGAGTATTTCCACTAGTTTAACCTCTGTATTTGTCTTGAATTTTACCAAAAATGTCTTAATAAACTCCCGCTGGTTAATGAAAGTGATATAATTCAATTCTTTGCAATACTCAACACAAGTAGCTGCATAAAACACCTATGTAATGACAAACTATGTGTCGTTAAAATAAAATTTCCCACCAGAAATACACGTTTGGTCCATGGTTATTGGAACTGAAGATAAGTGAAACCATTCTTGTGCAACAAAAATAGTTGATTTTTTTAAAAGGTAATTCTGGGTTGAAGCATGTATATAGGAGCAGTTAGGATTCTGTGTGTGGATTTTGATCACATTGATCTGGCCACACTTCTTTGCTCTTATCATTATCTTTCAGTCAATCTGATTTGCATATGCAACTTATCTACTTAATTTTTTTTATTCTGCGTAATCTTGGATCAATTTGTAAAGTAAAAAAATGTTGTTACAGTGTTTTTACCTCTTTCCTCTCCTGTACCCCTTTCCTTCACTCTGGACTACGTTTGTTTTAAATTTGTTGCGCCAGATGGCAGCTTCTTTTGACTGTTTCCTGGTCGCCATCGAGTAATGTTCGCCCTGGCAGTAATTTATGACCCAGACACCTTTGCCGCTGCCCTGACAAGTGTTCCCTTCACAGATACCCGTGTAACAAGGTACTCGTATGTTTGCTTGCTACGCGGAGGTTTTTCTAGTCCTTTTTTAAAAATCTTTTTTGTTTTTGTTTTTCAAAGAAGGTAGGGAAAAGATGCTTCTGATTTCGTGCTTGACCCTTACAAAGCATTCCCTTTAACCCTTACAAGCTCAAGGTAATTCCGGTCACTATATCTGCCAACAGAAGAGGTTGAAATTGGTGAAGATTGGGTTAAATTATTAAGTGAGAGAGAACTTGCCTGCCATTTTTGATCATCATATGATCGTCTTTTGTTAAAATATGATCCTTAGGTAAAATGGAAATGCGTATAGTTATACCGTTGTTAATCTGCCAAAAGTGTACATATTAATGTTGTGGAAAAGACCATGTCTGACTTATTGATTATTAGCAGAAGTAGCTGCGTTCTTTTTTTTTTTTTTTATATTTTTTCCATTGAACTCAAATTTAAGACGATAATTGCCAGAGCAAAAGTATAACTATCTTGTATTCCGTCGAAATCATTTTCTCGGGATGTCCTGGGCTCGATACCAGCAGGTGTCCATCTTGACCAATGACCTCTATCTACAAGCGATACTGGATTGACTGCTGCCATTGAAAATTTCATGAATATATGAATCCAAGGAGGGAGAGGATACTTAATCTCGTTTGTCCACTTCTAGTCTAAGCCAATATTGACCAAACTTTCAGGTCTAACTCAGTGTTTATGCTTGATATCGCTGTGCGTCCCGTTTTTTATTTACATTTTAATTCTTGCAAAAAACGTAAATATTGTTTTCAATATTTTATATTATGAGCAGAGTACGGCATACTATTATATAAATAGCTCAGGAATTAAGACTTAAATTAAAAAAACGGTCCGCACAGCGATAAGAAAACTAGAACTAAAAATTTGGTTCACATTGGACTAGACTGGAAGTGGACAAACGGGTTTCAATATTTGCTCTGGCGTCTATCTTTCCACACTAAGCAGTCACTCCAGTATCATTACGTAGAGTTCGATGATCTTGACTGAGGTTTTCCTTCAGTCGCACCAGGAAAATACCGGGATGGTACTTCTAACGTAGGCGTAAGGCATATATGCTTAAAAGCCATAAATAAATTCAATGAAATTCTATAGCAGGGAGTATAGCAGTAGGTAAGGAATTTTGGAATTGAAGCCATAAATTACGGATTCCAGAAAATTACGGGATGGAGTTCCATATTGCCGAATTGACTATGAACTTTCGAGCACGGATAACAGGGATGTATTCAGAGAAATGTGCTACAGATCGGGGCCAAAAAGCATCCGAATTATTTGTAAAATCCAATATGATTTTAGACGTAGTCCTAATTATATTCCTGTGCACATTTCATTAACAGACCGACCATAGGCTCACTCCCCACACAAAAGAAGAACACTCCCTACGTACTAATTGAAATTACGTTCTTGTAAACAACTCCTTCAACAACAAACAAAAACAATATCAAATCTCAAGTATCAGCTCATCAAATTATCAAAGGACTTTGTTTAATATTCTTTCCTGTTACACCTATACATAATTACAACGTATTGTGAACATACTTTCAGTAGCTGCTATACGATGTGAACTGCCCGCCATGAAAACTGTTGTCTTCTCCTTCCACGTAACCGGAATGTTTGAAAGGGAAGAAGAAAAAAACAGTGGCGTCTCGTGGGTTTGAAAGGTGGTAGTTCACAACCAATGATTCCGCCAGACCCCCTTTTCGGGGCTGTCACCCTCCCCCCCAAATTGTCGAGCTTATCCCAAGTATGAATTGTTACGGTAAAAAATAGTAGAAACCGTGCAAAACTCCAGTTACAACCCCAATTTTTATTTAACACCCCCAAAAATGAAAATCCTGGCAGAATCTCTGCTCCAAAGAGCAACGAAGAAAATACGAGAACAAGAAACACATCGTTCGATAGCTTGAAACCATTTCTCAATGTGCTAAATAGAAAATAGAACTTATTTACACCATATACTGAGTCAAGAAATGGAAAAGGAACTCCACACAAAAATAAGTAGTTGGACTGGTAAGGAATCATCTCGCTTTTTGAGGTATGCTGGTTCAAAAGCTCGACAGTGCAGCGACGAATGTATCTCAGAGCAGTTTTCCACGAAAGTATACAAATGAAAATTGTCTTTCACAGTAAATACATACACAAAAAATTTAATAATAATAAGAAGAAATTAAATATATCCTTCTTACCTTTATTTGTATATGAAGTCCATTCTTCTGTTTTTCTGGGCAGCAAACTTATCTATAACTCTTTGGTTGAACAACACACTAAAAAAAAGGTTGTTTATTGTTTACGCAATGTTGCAAACTGCTTGATACTGTTCATTAGCTCTTCGTTTATTACTGATACTGGAACTCAAACAATTTTATGTAAATAGAGATGCAACATTATGTTATTTAAGCGTTTAATATATTTGTCCATAAACGATTTTGGTATGTAATGAACGTTTATCCTTGCTTCTGCCAGAAGATTTGATTACATTTTAAACACGAGAACGGGTGGAAAAGTCAACGAGAGTTAGCAGCAGTGCTCACTCCTGTTCTTCTGCTATCTTCGTTCACTCTAGGATTGTGCACGCCGAGGTCCCATATACACAATGTTATAAGTTAGGCCTAACGCCAGTTAAGCGCATATGGGGCAACGCGTTCACAAACGAAATGTGAACTGGAAACAAATTGGAGAGTAATAACAACTTGATAAACGAACTGTATACCTATGCCTCAATGTAACAATTTAAAATGTGGTATGTTTTTAAATCTTTCGATAAGAAACACAATCTGAAACGAAAATAATAATAATAATAATAATAATAATAATAATAATAATAATAATAATAATAATAATTCTAAAATAGTTGGCAGTTCACGTGCTCCTGTGAACGTTAATACGCGACGTCACTGGAAAAAAAAGAAGTAAGGAACGTATGACTGTAGAGATGGAAACCAGGGTAAAAAAAAAGAAAGATAAACATGTAACGAAAAGTGGTACACTACAAGTATGGAACGCATGACTGTAGAAATTGAAAGAATGGTACAAGGGAGAAGGGGAAGAGGGATAAGAATGGAACAAATATGTGAAGAGAATTAATGTGACAAGTATGTAACGCATGGTTGAGTGAAAATAGGACGAGTGTGGAACGAATAGCTGAAAACAACAAGTATGGAACGTATGGCTGAATGGATAATAGAATAAAGGACAAATGTGGAACGAGCAAATGAAGAAAAAAAAGAATGACAAGTATGGAACGAATGGCTGAAAAAAGAAAGTATGGAATATACGATTGAATGGGAAATACAGTAGAGACAAGTATGGAACAAGTATCTGAAAGAGAATGTATGACATGTATGAAATGAATCCCTGAAGAGAGGAAGTATGGATTGTATGGCTGAATGCGAAATAGGATTAGGGCAAAGTATGGAACAAATAACTGAAGAGAAAATGTTTGACAAGTATGGAGAGGTATGGTTGAATAGAAAATAGGATGATAAACAAATATGGAACGAATGGCTGAAGAGAAAAAATATAACAAGTATGGAACAACAAATGGATGAAGAGAAGAAGTATGACAAGCATGGAGCGTATGATTGAATGGAAAATAGGATGGATGAGGAATAAGTGTGAAATATATGGATGAGCAGAAGAAACGAAGTGTGACTGAAGATAGAAAGTGGAATAAGTGTAGGACATACGGCTGTTGGATGGTATGTATGTCTGAACTGAACAGAAGAAGAAGGAAACAGATAGCTGAAGAGAAGCAATGGAATATATCGAAAGTATGTCTGTAGACATGGAAAATATGGCTGAAGGATTTACAGGGAAATGGAAATTTAGTGGAAGAAAGCTGACCTTAGTTTGAAAGAGTTGATACTCTCGAGAGGACACTTTGATATGAACAGATTCGTCCAAAGGACTCTTCCATAACATAGTCACCGTAGAGAAAATGAATCTAAATAAGAAATAAGTAAAGTAGGGGTGAACTCCAATATGTATTCCTGAGGGGTAAATCGTTTCAGTAGCTTTTAAATGTATATTAAAAGTTGGCTCCTGTTTGCAAGTGAAATTGTTTTGCAATGTAACAGAAAGGAAGTATTTATCAATATTATTTCGAATCACGAATGAAAGAAAAAAAATTAAACATGCCTCATGAAGACGCGTGTTTTGATTGATCAATGACAGGCCACGTGCAAGTAATCATGATGTCATAAATCGTTCTTCGTTTTGTCTTCTGTGATGGAAAATAAAAAAAGTCTCTCTTTTACCGCAACAGTGGTCAATTATTTATCGTTAGATATACTGTAAGACTACCTCAGAAACAGGACATCTATCTACATTTTATTTTCCGTTCTGTTAACGAAAAAATTCATCTTTCTCCGTAAAACAAGGATTTTGTAATTTTTATAGTTCCTTCATGTATAGATTTTGGTTTTGTCGAGATTGGGTAATTGAAATGATCGAACCCAGTCAGATGTAATTAGTCATTAAAATTCAATTGCGAGGTGTCAAAATATATTTGGAATCATGCATCTCGAACTGATAATAAAGAATACTAGGTACACATAAGCCAATATTCTGATATTTTTTTTACTAAATATGATAATAAAATCCCTCAAGTTGAGTACTCTTTTTATTTTGGGACATCTCATGCAACCGACCAGCCTGGTTGAGGTCTGTCAGGATTTCCCTGAGTTTTGGTGAACGAATGCTGGGATGGCAGCTTAGACTAAGGTTATGCCTCCGTATCCCTTTCTTATTCTAAGAACAAGGGTAAACTAAAACTCAGTTCTTCTGTGGTCTAGTGGTTATATAGCGGGTTTCGTATCAGCACGGGGGGGGGGAGGGGGCCGCAGATTGGAATCATGACTGACGTTCTTCAGGGTTTACCTCAGTTTTACAGCGGAATGGTGGGATGGTATTGAGAGAAAGACGCTGGTCACTACCTTCGCCATGCTGTTACCCTGAAGGATGCTTGACAATCGACGTCTATCTTGCTTTAGACTTTGGTTCCAGTCAACGCCCAGAAAATAAATAAATTAATAAAAGAGAGAGAGAGAGAGAGAGAGTAAAGTTAAACAGCGTTTCATTCCGGGGGTGACGGAAGACCTTCCCCCCAGAGGATGAAAAGTATCCTCTTCCAGAAATGTTCTCAATGGCTAGTACTAATAATATTATATAAAACGTATTTTCATATTCCGGGAGAAATTAAAAATTCTTCCCGGAGATGTAATAGAACTCCCCGCCCCCTGGACACACGGAGACCTTTCTCTGAAAGAAACATTGAACGCAAAGAAGGATTGGAGTCGATGGTTCAGAGCGTTTTTGACCAATCTTTGCAGAGAAATAGAAGACACCAGAAAGCACGATTTAAAAGTGCTATCGTCCATAAAGACGGAGGCAGTGGCCAAAAATCTGTTTCATAAGAATTAGTACTTATAGGCTGATCGATCAGACAACACACCTTTATTTGTGAAAATCTTAAAGAAATGGGAAACAAATGCAGTTGAAACTAGGTGGAATGAGCTACCAGTTGGAGAGTATATTCCGCATAGACGCCATCTTTAAGTCGGCCATCTTTCTTGAACCTTGTTTGTTTCTTTTTAAAAAATGAGAAGGGGGTTGTGTAGTTGATTTGTAAGTCTGGAAATACTCTGTTCTTTTCTTAAACAGTGGAAGAATGAACTGGCACCATATGCCAGTGCTTATTAGTATGTATAATGGATTTTATGGAGGAAAGCATTTTTAATCGTGCTTTCTGGTGTCCTCTATTCCTATGCAAAGATTGGTCAAAAAAGCGTTCTGAACCAATGATAGGTTTACTTGTTAGAAGTTCTAAAGGTCAGAAATGTAAAATTTCATTATTTTTTTTTATTTTCAAATTGGTGAATTATGTAACTGTCTCCAGCGAGAAAGTTGGTAAACACAATACTTGAAACGTCCATTTTAAATGTGTAACTAATATTAAATTGCTACTGCCATTTTCTCACAGTTATCAGATTTAGAAAGTGAACCCATCAACCATTTTCTGTGAACCTGATTGTATAAATCCATATCGTTGGGCTTACCTGCACCAAACTAACTATGCAGGAGTACCTAATGAAAGCAGAGGAAGGAAGACTGTAAATTTTGGTTTCTCATATAATTTTGACTCAGTGGAGAAGGGTACTTTCACAAAGGGATGTTCGATAGGTATTTTACGATACCGGTATATCGAATGGAAATATGAAAGTTCATATCGTATCGAAATATCAAATTAAAACATTGAATAGATATATTGAAAATCAACAAGTTTCGATATGTTTTTTTTAAATATCGATTATCCATTCGATATATCGAAAATTCGAATACCCCTACTTTCACATTGCCCAGGAAAACAATCATATCCTATGTGGGTATGTGACCAACATAACATTTACGATATGTTGGTCGTATATGCCGAAGGATACGGAAAACAGAGCTAGCGGAAGAATGGAAAACTGATATATAAGAAGATTATGTAGGTAATGAAAGGTATGATTCTTTCATGAAACCCATATCAATGAGTGCTGGCATATAATTAATCATTATATTGCCATATGAGTTTGAAGAATCGGTAAAACGTTAATTTTATTGAATTGGGCCAAACTTCTCAAATAGCACTCACACGTTGATTTTAAATTTAAGGAAATTGAAAGAATGTTCGCCTCTTTTGACGTTTTATTCAACATTTGATCAACCTGTGCTAGAAAGATTGTATTTTTTTTTAAATAATATTTTGAAGAAATGTGTTACTTTTGTGTTTGTGCAATTCGTTGATGATTTTTCTTTACGTAAATTGAAAATTGTATGTTCTTTTTCTCTAAGTATAGATTGATTGAATTGTTAGTAACGTTCTAAGCGAGCTGGTGAGCTTCTAAAGACGGAACTTAAAGTTTTTGGTAAAGTGGGCTCGGAACCACTCCGTTCAGGAGACCCCGGCAAGAAAACGAGTGCGCTAACCTCTTGCCCACCCTGAGTTCTCTAACTGTGAAATCATTGTTCAAGATATTGGAATACAAATGAGTAGAGGAAAACAACCACTTAGAACATTATTTGATTAGCTCGTAATTAGGGGATTAAAGATACTACTGCTAGCAATCGATCGAATCAAGTAACAGATGACTGTTTTAAAAAGAAGAAAATGTTGATTGTAATTTTGCTTATAAAAATGTCGGATGTAGAATTAAACTTCGTTTACATTTTTGGAATAAATGTGGATTGTGTGATAATGATTTAAAAATAAATAGCAAATTATTGAATTTCCTATGTCCAACTACTGACATTATTTAAGTAAGTTTGTTTATTATATTTACAATGGTGACGAGGATTAAAGATGAACCTTACGTTCAAATTTCTGTGCGTGTGGTCCTGATTCAAACACAGTCGGGTTAATGTAAAGCAAAGATCTCCAACAAAAGATGGCAGCACCATCTCCGTATATGTCTAATGTATTTTTATCCTTGCATGAAATTTCAATGCTGCTCCTACAAATTCAAATCTAGAGATTTCTAACTTTCAGGAAAGAAAGTTCGTAACCAATTCAAGAGAACCAATTCAATTGGTTCGGAGTCAATTTTAAGCAAAACTAGAGATTCCTTCTTTGAAGGCTCAGGAACTCACTAAGAGTGCTCCTCGCTCCAACCCCCACATTTTAAATATTTTTCAAAATATTTCAAAAACTAAGAGCACTATCAAAAATGTAAGAACATAGCGTACCAGAACTTACAAATTACTATCAAATACAATGGACAGCGATCTCGAAAGCTTGTCCATTGATTAGTACTGAGACTTCAATTAAATAATTACGTCATAATCTTTGAAAACGTATCACTCATCAATGGACAAGCTTTCGAGATCGCTGTCCATTGTATTTGATAGTAATTTGTAAGTTCTAGTACGCTATGTTCTTACATTTTTGATAGTGCTCTTAGTTTTTGAAATATTTTGAAAAACGTTTTAAAAGAGGGGTTGGATTGGAGCGAGGAGCCCTCTAGTAAGCCATAGAACCAAGGAGAAGGACACTGCTACACGACTTTACATAATGAAAAAGCAGCAATATGAAACAAAATGTGTTTCTTTCATATTTTAAACACCGTCTTTTGCATACAACATCAAGCAACTTTTAATCAAAACCTTGTAAGTATTTGTTTTAAAATTGTGATCACTATTTCAATGTTTTTCTGTATATATTTTGTTATTGTTTTTACGGCCATTTCTTTTCAGTGATTGAATAGTTACATGTTCTAGTGTTAACTAATATATTCCACTTGATCACTTGAGAAGCGTATTTTGAAAAGGTGCTATATCCATTTTATAGTGTTCCCATGCTCTGATGCGCTCTGAGGTGCACTCAGCCTCCTATCAAATTGAGTACCGGAGTGTCCTTGGTATTCCTGGGCACCTTGGGATTGGGAATGTAAAGGCGGTCGAACTTGGGACTGACCACCTCACCTCACTTCGTACCGTAGGTCAAGAAAATGTGAAGCGCTACTTCCATGTCCCCCATGCGCCATTCATAGCGCGTGCGTATTGCACAGGGCATAGCTTTACCCTTTTTTTATTTCATATAATATACAAGTTCGTGGTTCGATTTTGCTGTCAGTTTGGACGAAAAAGTATGCTATCCAATTAAAATCAATGGTTTAATATAACATTTGCTTCAAGAAGAAGAAGAAGAAAATGGATATAGTACCTTTTGGAAACAAGCTTCTTACTTCTCCCTTACTGTTGATAATATAAATCTCCCTTCATTGTCGATGTTGGCACCCATGGGGTTCACCAACCTTCGTTATGAGAACTTAACGAATCCTAAGTTCTGAAGCTTTTAAAGTTACTTATAATAATTTGTCAATTCTTAACGAAATGAAAGATCGAGGACACTAGTGGTTCGGAACCCACGTTAAACTATAGGTCCTATCCGTAGGACGCCATCTTCACCCGATGGAAGGCAATGAATGACAAATCACCATCAGTTCGTCTTGCCCAGCGACCTTCGGGTCAGGACCTGCCTTCAGACAGAACACCTATCATCATCATCATCATTCGTATGAACAAAATGTGTACAATTCAAGTGTTTAAAAAGTTATCGTAAAATAAGCTTAAGAGTGCAAGAAAGCTTTTGAAATTCACCTTCATTAAGACAAGATATACTTTCAATACACATTACTAACACCTCATAAACACAAAATTAAGTCAAAATACGTACAAAATGGGTATATCAATTTATATATAGTGAACAATTTGAGACATTTATTTTGTTTTGAAAGTTTGGAAACCATGTTTAGATCTGATAAGCCTGTAATTAGCATCTGCTAATCTACATCCAATGTAGGAATCTTGTCTTGTTACAGAGAAAGAGAGGGAGAGAGAGAGAGAGAGAGAGAGAGAGAGCACCGTTGTTCAGTAAATAAAGGATAATGAATGAGAGAGCTCTTGAAATATTTCCAGGGTCGTTGTGAAGGCAGCAGGGGTGGGGTCACTTTTTTTTTAAAAAAAAAGTGGGGGGAAACGGCAAACCAGAATATATGTGTACTTTGTAACGCAACATCTGAAGGTGTCAAAACTCCGCGCCCTTTCTAAACTAATCTTATTTTCTTTACCACTAAAAACGGAATGAAAAAATAATGTAATCCATCATTGATATTATTTATATATTGACATATGAGAATGCTGTCAGTTTCTTTTCCACAAATATCTTTGCGTTATGGATTTACGATGGTAAATGTGCAGTGAATTGCGTAACAGAGAATCGAATTTTTTGGTCTTCTGGCTGCAGTTAGGTGCTTTCTTTATTTATGAAAGTATTGTTGAATTGAATTGCATTGTATTTACGGCCTTAAAACATGCGAATTCAGGCTGTTGAAATCATTTTTTGATTTTGTTGATAATGATCAATGTCCTAGTCGGAAGTGTAGGTTTAGTGAAGTCATTTTAAACCAAACTCTTGTGATTAGATAAAAGAAAAATCTTAAAAGCTTGAAACTTGGTATCCATGGCCACCAGATATTAGTATTTTATTTGGCCACCCAAATTACGTACTAAAAGGCCCCCAAAATCAAACTTGTACTACGGCCGCCATATTGGAAAATGGCGACCATTTGTTTGTTTTTTTATTTTTCGCGGTAACTAAGCGTCAAATCGAAAAAAATAAAGTTTGTTGAGCATAAAATTATGTGTTTTTTTTGTTTTGTAATTACTTTTTTTTTTTATCATTTGATCAATCCCATTTCTTCACACTAAGGCTCTGTTCACGTTTCTACATTTTCTGCTAAAAAAAAAAAACAGTACTTTTTGTATATAACCTTTCGGTATCTTTTTCAAACAAATGAAAAGTGAGGTTTACTTGCAATTTCACCACATTTCATTGTTAGTGCCTACATTTTGTGTACTTATGTTATAATTATTTATGTTATTTCTTCACAGAAAAAAAAATGTGTAATCAATTTATAGGAAAAACTTTTGCGAACGGTTTATGTTATTGGCATCAATTTCTACCTTCATTCTTTTTTTTTTAAAATGCTAAATGAAATAGAATTTTATGACAATGAGTTTAGCTTTTGTGGCTTCTGGTCAATGAGAAAAACCTGGCCTTCACAACAAAGATTTGTAATTTTGTGATGAAAAAAATAAATAATAATTTTAAAACATTTTTCGAAGTGCAGCATAGTTTCAACGAAAAGTTGAAAAAAAAAAAAGTGGCTCCCATTTTCCAATATGGTGGTCGTAGCATAACTTTGATTTTTGGAGACTTTTCATCTGTTTTTCTTTTTGTGTGACAAAGTACTTTTTTTCTATACACCAAATCCCATGCTTTTAAGAATTTTATAAACTGATCTTAAGATTTTGATTTCTGAAAATAAAGAAAATAAAAAATGGTTTTTCCTTTGACGTCACTTTTTGGCTTTACGATTGGTCAAATGAAGAAAAAAAGATTCATAATTTCATTTGAAACTTTTTTTTTTTCGATGTGATGTTTAGTTTAAGCGAATTTTTTTAAAAAAATTGGCCGCCATTTTCCAATATGGTGGCCGTAGCAGAAGCTTGATTTGTGGAAGACTTTTGTATATTACTTGGGTGACCAAATACTATATGTATACCAAGTTTCATGTTTTTTTAAAAGATTTTTTAACCTAATTTCCATAAAATGACTGTACAATTTATAAAGTGAAGTTTTCTCAACACATTAAATCGATACTGGCTTACCATTGGCTTTCTTCAGATATTCACTTCTATAGGGCATGTTCAATGTGCCCCTACGCAGGCAGTGCAACCTCACACTTCTTGATCCCTAGGTGATTGATTGAATGATCGAAAAGCCATATTCAATCCACTACTGGATGAGGCCTTTCCCCGAAGAGAGGAGATTGGTCTACTGCTCCCACGCTGACCACAGGGGTTCAGAGAGGAAAACCTAAGCTCTCACTATGATCGCCACGATCTTTTATTCATAGCAGCTCCCCAATTGCATCACGATGCTGGGTGGGCACCGTTTAAGACCTTGTAGAAAATCCTTCGCAGTCCGGAAATCGAACCCGCGACCCCTCAATCCATAAATGAAGTCGTTTCTAGAGATGTATTAGTTGTTTTAAAAAAGTCTCATAACATTATTTTTAATATTGTCACTAGAACTCACGCTTAGTTTCAGTCTGTCCTGATAAACTCCAACCAGGGATTCTGCCAATATTTCAGTTTGAGGGGAGTAAAGTCAATATATGGGGGGTGCAACTGGAGTTTTGCCCGTTTTCTATAGATTGTTGACCGTAAAAAAATTAATTTGCGGTGTGCTCGATAATTTGGTGGGGTTGACACCCCCACACACAGGAGGGTCTGGTAGAATCACTGCCACCGGCTAACTTATGTTTGGTATCGCAATCTTTTCAATATATATAGTGGGAAAATTATATATTTGCAATGCTTTTCGTAGCTGAGTTGTTACGAGTTTTATTTTCACTCTGGCTAACATTTTTATCTCTTTGTCAAGAGTCAATTTATGTGAAAAAGTGTATGTATAGTTCAAGACAAAACAAAACGACCATGACGTCCCATGTTTAGTATAGGATTCAAGGTCGTTTAGTTTTGTCCGCGACTATACATTACAGTGTTTAAATAGTGATCGAAGATGGAAATACCGGTATGCCAAAAGTTACGCAACCTGCTCTTGTATAGTGCATTACAATAAAACGAAAACACATAGATACAGAAATATTTATTGGGATGGAGATTTTTTATTTAACACATCAACCAACGATGGCTTAGTATTCGGGAGGTCGTGGGTTCAATCCCAGCGGCCGTCCATTCTGACTGAGGTTTTTTAAAAGTTTTCCCCTAAATCACACCGGGCAAATGCCGGGATGGTACCTTCAACGTAGACCTTGGCCGACACCTTCCCGCATCTTTTCCCCACCCATATCACGGCCTGAGCCTTAGATGCCTAAAGGCCATAAATACAATTCAATTCAGTTCAAGTATCCAAACGAAATATCAATTATTGTTCAGGCAAGTTATAAACAATGTTGCCATGGTTGTTAAAGAAACAGACTTCGTATATTCCTTCACTAAACCCATTTACCGAGCTACATTAAAACATTTTGGTTTCACTAGAAAGCCTGCATTGGATGCTAATTGAACATGAAACTCCCTATAAAAGCTCACAAGTTTTGTGCAAGAGTATAAGGGCCGCTTTAGACTATACAATTTCTCGTACTATAAATCTAAGCGAAAGCAGTCTGCCAGGGTAAAAAGAAAAAAGTTATGGATTTATACCATAACATCTTGCCCTATTGTAGCATTCTTGCTTTCACACTCTGGCACTACTGCTAATCGTAAGATTCATCGTAGCATAAATGTTGTCGTCTAAAGCGGTCTTTAGTGGTCTATTCCAAAAATGTAGGTTTTCTTTTTTTAATTACTGTAATGAACACTAGCAACCATAGAGTTAGGAAGAAAATAGAGGGAACATAGATGACGTCACATGAAGCCAAATTAAGGTTTATCGGCAGCCATCTTGTGTGGCCCCATTAGAGTCCCTCTGTAATAAATAGAGTGAGGATTGCCTTTTTCGATAGGAGGATGAGTGCACCTCGGAGAGGCAATACTCGGAAGAGAGGGTCTCTAAATATGGGGCGTCAATATGGCCGAAATGCCTCGTCCCTTCCGTCTCTTGGCTTCTTTCTCCTCTCCAACAAAACAGCCTAAGGTTCCCTCTATTTATATTCCTAACTCAATGCTAGCAACACTGTTGGTTGGGAGTGACACTGGGGGTTGAGCAGGGTGGCCCTGTTGAGAGCATTAGCTGGCCCCACTGAAAAATATTTGTTCCTATGAAGCCTCCTACTACGTGAAAATACTAGTCACCATATTTTTGTATTTGAAAGGTTAGAATGGCTATGTTAGAACTCCGAATATTATATTTTGTGTTGCCCTCATGTCTATTAAATGGGCACTGTAGAAAAATGGTCTACCAGTTATTGCACCACCCTAGCTGCAATAACTTATATGAATAGTTTACATTCTCGGGAAAGGCGTAAGCCATAGTGCTGTTATCCCCCATACAATCCATTTTATCTTATCTTATCTTATCTTAATAGTTTACATAATGATACCTCCTAAGGGATCTCTAAATATCCTTGAAAACCCTACAATAATTACAGCTTAGTAATAATAACTAGAGGAAAATAAAAGTATAGTTTTTTTTTTAACTTACCTGCTTAGATTTTGATGGGTTTATTTTCTAACTTAACTAAGCCTTCTTGAAATTATCACTTTAACCACAACCAATAACAAAGATGATTTGTATTCTGAAAAGAAAATAGTGGATTCTACTGTCTTATAATTGTAATTTGCCGTTAAATGATTATAAAATAACATAGACTTACAATATTTTCGGTTAGTAACAATTCTCTTCTCTTTTTATGACGTTTGCGGAAACCAAACATAAATAATTCAGTTATTGAGAACAGGGAACGAGAAGTTGAACTTGCAACACGCCGATCGTAATAGTAAAGACAGTCGTAAGACAAGGTTTAAAATGGCGGCGTGCTATCGGGATAATGAAAAGAAAAGAACGGAACCTAACTTATTATAATATATATGATAATATAAGAATGTCTTGGACAGGAAAAGTGAAGAAAAAAATATAATTTGACATATTACAATTACTACAGTATTTACTATTATGATCCGACGATGAGCATGCATGCATTACCAATCCTCTGCAGCGTTGCCACTTCTATTATTATAACGCGTAAGCATTGATGATAGTTCTAAAATATGAGAGAATGAAGTTGTACGTTACTTATTAACAAATTAGAAAAACAAGACTAACCTAACTTTATCTAACCTAACTTTGGACCACTCTATCGCCAAAAACTTGGCAACACCGTACTGAATTGAAATTTTTTTGAATACTTTCATCAAGGACGTAACGTACTCGGTGCAGTATTTTATTCGCAACCTTCTCGTGTTCACTACAATCCCAGCTAAAATTATTACGAATTCTAAAGCACTGTAGTGAGTAAGTGAGTAGCCCGGGTTCGATTCAGGGCCCGAACCAATATCTTTCGATTTTTACAAACATTTTTTTTAAGAATAAAAATAACGCTACCTTTTCCCTTTGTTACATTTTGAAATGCAACACAGTTTACTGACATATATTAGAAAAATCAGGTTATATATTTTTTCATTAACGCTGTACATCATCCTGTCGCCCACCATCTTGGTATGACCTTTCCATTGAATTATATGGGAATCGTTTTTCTCGTCTTATGTCTCCCAGAAGCAGAATATCGAAGTTCCGCTTTCACGAAATTCGCCTTGGTAGTTATTTTGAATCTTGTATTGTTTCGGTTTGTGAAGTTTCTTCAAATATATGAGTATAATGTATAATTTATTAACAGTTTACCATATAAATCACAATATGTCAATGGGAAATTACACTTTTCGTGTGTAAAATATTGCATTTGTATTAAACAGCATGAGTCAAGGAAAACATAACGAAACACTAGGCGAAAACAGAAGTTAAAAATTACGCTCCTGAGAGACAATAAGACTAGTAAAATAATTCCCATGTAAATCAATGGGTAGGTCATACCAAGATGGCGGGGGTGATTTACAACGTTAATTACTTAGACTAGCTTTCCTTGAAAGTGCTCGCCGCGTGCTTTGCTTGCGATTTCTATGAGTAGCAAATAGAAACTTGTTACACGTAGAACACGTACTTAAACAAGTATTTCAATTGAATGTTCACCGAAATCTCAACAAAGCAAGCAAAGCTCGCTTGCATGAAAAGCTGGCCTAATTCCCAGTTGGGAATGTTACTGCACTGCAAACGTCATCTTGATAGTCCCCTTCCCATAGAGTTAGGAATATAAATAAAGGGAACCTTAGACTGTTTTGTTGGAGAAGGGAATGAAGCCAAGAGACGGAAGGGACGAGGCATTTCGGCCATCTTGTGTGGCCCCATATTCAGAGACCCTCATTTCCGAGTATTGCCTCTCTGAGGTGCACTCATCCTCTATTGAAAAAGGCAATCCTCACAGTACTCGGTAAAGAGGGACTCTAATGGGGGCCACATAAGATGGCTGCCGATGAACCGAATTTGGCTTCATGTGACGTCATGTATGTTCTCTCTATTTTCTTCCTAACTCTATGCCCTTTCCTTAAATGTTCTCCATGTATCTGAAACGTCTTCGGTCATGTTTGTATGACTATAAAATCACTGAGCAAGCCATTGATCAAGAATTATGCTTTCACAAATCACAGAGCAGCAGGTTTCTAATTCACAACTAAACGAAAACAATGGCTGTAGTTTTAACCTATTAAAAGGTATAAGTTTTTTTCTTTCTTAAGTGGAAGGAGTCTTACTTTAAAAACTAATTTACTTTTAACACGCTTATGTTTACATTAAGCTTTGACATTTTCTAATGAGAGTCATTTTTATGTAGGCATAAACTTCAAATATTTTTGCTCCAAATAACTTTGACGTTATTTTCAACAAAACAATGAGCTACTACGTAACTGTAGCCCGATATTATGTATTGATAGTGTAACGAGGAAAAGTGCTTTTGTACAAACATCGATTTTTTTTATTCATGCCGCCATATTTGGTATTTTGCAGGTGAAACTATAGGTTGTAGGTGTTACGGGAGATCAAGATTTTGTTACTTCCTTTCTCGAGTATACAGCAGTGTTATTTTAACGCTTTTAAATAAAACGTTCAGTTAAAATCGTACTAATTACGCAATCGAAACCCAGTTACGTAGCCAGGATTTCTTTTTATTTTGTTTAAAGATGAAGAAGTAGACATGATTGATCATGTTTTTCTCTATAATGAAATAAATGTAGTTGGACACTTTACATCTGATGTTGCTCATTTTTTCCCTCAGAATTGGAGACAACTCTATTTATTTTCACATACAGCCATTTGGGGGAATACGTGCCAAACACTAAGGGCTGATTTTCATGAAAGCTTGAGTTGCTTGCGATTTAGGTAGGTAAGTAGCCAATTGAAACACGTGTTTTATTGTAAGTTTAACACGTGTTTCAATTGGCTATTCACCCAAATCGCAAGAAACGTAAGCTTTCATGAAAATTAGCCTTAAAACAGAAGAACGAAAAGTTTCACTTTTTTTTCTTCTTCTCTCAATGAGAAAGTGATTTCATAGAAGATTATTGAATTTCAATCGAAGAGAGTGGTTTGCAATGAAACATTCTTGCTTTGGATAGAAAATGTGATATTTTAAGATTGGATTCTGATGCTTTATGGATACGATTTATTTTTTAAACTTGAGTGGACGATTTCTCATCGTTTTAGAGTAGTTCACAATGCATCATGGGTACTGGTCAAGTTTGTTTTCCGCCATTTGTTACTGCGAAGGTTATCATATGATGAAACCCTACTGTAAAGTTAATCTTGTTGAGTTAGAAATGATAATTCTTCTCAATAACAAAAATATACTAGAAGATGTCAAGAGCAACATATGATATATACAAGACATATTTTAATGCTGTTCTCAAGTACTCGACGGGACGAGAGAGACCCTTTCGAAGGCGTTCTCTCGCAGTTGTCCCGCACTCCGGTAGCCTAGAGGATAAAGTGTTGGATTGCTGGCCGAGAGGTGACAGTTTCAATTCCCACCGCGTTCAACCTCTTGTTCATTCATAAAATCATTACGTTTTTTCCCCTTACTATTTATTAATAAATGCTCACATAGTCGCATTTGCATCTTTTTTGTTTACACTTTCAATAATTTATTGTATCGTTTTCATGTTCAAAATATGAATAATTCCACTCAATACATGTTAGATGGGAATTAAGAAAAGACAAATTACAATCCCTTCGAAAAGTTCTACCGTAGAACACAGTCTTTCTTGGAGTGGAAATGTATGCAGTGTCTCGTAGGTTGAAATGTTCCGGTCAGCCGAATTAAGTGTATAGTATAGTGTTCACTCGTTGCGCTATTCGTTATATAAGCTAGAAAACTATCACACCTATGAAACTGTTAAAGCTCTCCGAAGATCTGAAGACTTCTCTCCCATTACGAAGAATCATAAGATGGTGTTGCTTTAAGAAGCGCGAGAGAAATCATCCATTGTTTGAAGGTACATTTCGTCCTTTCATTAGATTTCAAAGTAAAATGGCAAGCGTTAGTTTCACGCTTCAGTTTCACAATAGTATCAGAATCATTTGCGTTGGTAAGGAGGAGCACTTGTTTCCCCCCTGGCTTTCAGTTTTCTTATAATAGTATGTAATAAACGAATAAAAATAATATGCTTTTCTTCATGATTTATCCGTAAATTTTTCACATACATTATATTTTTCACAGTGAAACACAAAAAATACATAATATATTATTTTTTTCCCCCTTGGGAAAATTCCTAGCGACGTCCGTGATAAGAATACGTCCTTTTTTTTTTCGTATGATAGTGTTCCTGATGTATCAAGTCGAATAATGCACTGAATAATACAATAAATATAATAGAAAATGAACGTTCGACTTACTCCCGGTTACAATCGATATCATTCCCCGACTTACCTTTGCTGCACACTTACGCCATCTTCTGGGATAAAATTAATTAGGTCCTAATCTTGAGCTATGGGCGTATTACTTACAATTTACGAATGGTAATAAAATAAAACACTATTTTTAATTAAACGTTGTTAAAATTAGCAATAAGAAAATAATTCTATTCTTCTGTTTACAAGAGTGGTTTTAAAAAGATAGCACATGTAATTCTTTCAATCTGGTCTGTGTACAAGTATAAATACACAATACCTTTCGCGGCACAGAATTAACGTTTTACGAAAAAGAATAGTTCTCTTGCTTGTTTTGTTATTTCTATGTTTATAACTTAAACTGTTTTAGAGTTGTTGTTTTTTTAAATAATTAAGTCCATCTGAGTAACCCCACAAGAACACGGCCGATGGTTGAGGTCTTCCTTTCCTGAGAATGATTATTTTGTTTTAATCCTTTTGTGTAAAAGCAAGGGAATCTTCCGGTTTCAATGTTGTTCTGCCATTAAAGGCGGAATAACTCTTTCTACCCTACAAACCAGTGTTGCCAATTGTAGACAAGTAAAACTGCCTAAAGAAATGCCATCACCAGTACTGCAGGTCCAACAAGGTCCAAACTATTTCAAATTGGCCAAATGTGTTCAATTTTGGTATATTTGTTGTTGGCCATTGGGCCAAATAGAAAGAAAACTTTCTGACAATTACGATACCGATGTACTGGCGTTTGGAAGTGCGGGGCATGTGTTCCAGTTGTCCCCCCAATGGACTTTTATCGATGGAGAATAGAATTGGAAGAAATGTTTACATATCCAGTTGTCAGTATCAAGACCAAAACACAAATATTTTTCTTTGTTCAACTTGTCTACATATTACTGATGTTCTGTTCTGTTGTCGAGAGTATACATTGTTCGCAAGGTGAAACAAAATTGGGCAAAATTGATTTATTTCGATTACGTGGCATCGTTGATTGACAGGTTTTCTGACCTGTTTTGCTATTTCAGCTGCTACGGAATTTATGCAACTATTCTACAAGCTTCTTCATTTCAATTTATTTATGACCTTTAGGCATCTTTGGTTCAGGTCGGGATAGGTATGGGGAGAGGATGAGGACGGTAGCGCACAGGTCCTTACTTAATGTGTCATCCCGGCATTCGCCTGGTAAAACTGAGGTGAAGCATTAGTCGGGATGGCCGACTGCGGGGTTCGAACCTACGTGCATACTCATTACCAATTGGAAATCCTTGACGTTACCGCCAGGACCATGGAGTCTTGTGAATGTAGACAGCTGACAATATCATGAAAATAAATATTTCCAATGTTTAACTCAACGAACTTCTAGGTATAAATGTGTAAAAGAAAATGTTTTACGCATTGTGGTAGTGGAAGAAAGGTTCTTCTTTTTAACAAAACATACATGTTTACCAAATTTCAAGCCTCACAGAAAGACTTATTTTTCACTTAGTAAGCATATCTTTGTCGTTCATCAGTCCAAAGAGGTCGCTGGTCTGCTTTGTTTTGCCTTAACATCTGGAGAAGGTTTCTTTCCTTGGCAGGGTCGCTGATGGGAGATAATAAGTACATTCTTTTTTGATATCTTTGCTTACCCGATCTTCAGAAGACTATTCGCAAGTTTGACGTTGAAACTTGCCATTAAGAGATAAACACAAATGAATTTTTAAATCTCTTCTTGATCACAATCAAGTGATGTTTTTTTTTTTTTTTTTGTTTTTGCAAGTGTTAGACATTTCTTCGTTTTGCCACATTTACCAAAGATATAATAAATTGTTTGATCTCTTCATAAGAAACTTTCATTGCTTCTGGTGATTTAACCAGACAATCAGGGACTTGGTAATCTTTCAATGACTACTTGAAATTACAAGAGTTACATTTCATTTCAGTCTGGCTTGTTGCACTATGATGCTTTGTTTGGATTACTAAGATTGTGACGAGGGGTAAAAACCATGGTTGAAATAATTTACGTTTAGACTACGGAACTTAACTTGGTTATCATGTTTGTACTGCCATTGCCAGTAAAGAAACAGGTTACAGGCTTAGAGTAAGGAATCTCCTTTTTCCATAGTCTAAGGTTACACGGTAGAGGTTTAAATTATTAAATTATGAACACAAATGAATTGATTGTAGCGTAACATTTTGTAGATTAGTTCTGCCATCATTCTTTTACACTTTAAAAGTGATACGCACCAGTAGGATGCTATATATTTCGATAAATAAAGAAGTAAACTCACCAAGTGGCTTGCGCTTAACGGCCATCTTGCATTTAGATAACTAACGTAAGAAGATAACCACTGTAAGTTGACGCTGGTTAGATTTGAAACCCGCGTTAACGGTAACTACTGTTTATATTAGTAAAATGATCTTGGTTAGAATTAACCATGGTAAGATATTAGTAAGGTAAACAAGGCATTAGCCGATAAGCCGCATCACAAGTAACTTCCTCTTCATCCACATGAACTTCTCAATTCAGTTGAATATGTTATTTTAGAAAGGACAAATGTACCATTGTAATCTTGTAGTTACATGTGCCGTCTCTGAAATAATCAATTCAATTGAATTATATATATATATATATATATATATATATATATATATATGCATTGTTCATCATGTTGCGAAATGTCGATTTTAAGGAAGTCGACGGATTGACTTCGGTCAGAAAATCTCTTATTCGCCGTACTTGTAATCATCTGGAAGAGATTCTGAAAGAGAAAATTGAATACCTATCTTGCATTAAACACTTTGGGATAGAAGTTTAAATGAAATCTATTCTATATACCAGAAAAGTTCCATGTTTCATCTTAATATTCTGAAACTAGTTTTCCATTTTTGCCGAAAACTGGACGTTTGCATGACGAAAACAAGGTATGGGAATTCGTCGTCTAACATAAAGCAAGTCGAAAGAACCAGTGGGAGATCTGTGAAACGACAAGACAGGTGGTGAGTTACAGAATGTATTTTCAAGAAGAAATGGTTTGATTATTATTAAGTAAATACAAAATATTGTTGCAAATGTTTTATAATGATTGGTTTAGTTCTTATGGAGACTATGTTCTTCTTTTCTTACATGACATGATTTTATTAGGACATACAATGGATTTTTAAAATGCTTCTTTTTGAAATATCAATAATGCACAATTTTCTTGTACTTCTAAGGAAGTTTTACTCAAATGCATGCATGAAAAGCTCTAAGTGCACAAAAATGTAATTATATTAATTACCAAAGCAAAATTATTTTGAAGAGAGAGATAGGGGAGAGTTATAAAGAGAATAAGAGAAATAATTTGAACACAGGACCCTTTCAATGTAAGCCAGCCAGTCCTGTGAATGTTCATTAACAAAATGCACTTCACAGAACCTAATATTGGGCAAGAAATCTTTCAATTTGACTTTCTTTAAAACGATTTCATAATTCATATGGTACGTTAAAAATGTAAAAAAATATTTACTCTCTGATAGCTACACTGCAAAAATAAATAAATATATGGCTGTGTTAATTCAACACTTTCTGGTGTCCCAGGGTGACTAGCACATTTTTATGTTAAATCAAAAGAACAAATGCAGTTGATTTCGTTGATTCAATATAATGAATGTGTTGTTGATTCAACACTGTGGCAAACTCCTCTCTGTTGAATAGACATTGCAACACCAATTGTGTTGAATCACCGAAAAAAAAAAACACGATTTGTTGTATTGATTCAACACAAGAAAGCGATATACCGGAAAGTGCTGAATTAACACAGACATTTTTTTGCAGTGTACATCTGAAACTGGGTCAATTTTGGTGACCTGGCCTGACCAAAACATAGATGACCCAGGTCCGAAACTTGACTCGATGATCCAATCTTCACCAATTATAGTCCGGTGACCTGGTCTTGTTCGTGTCGGTTTTGTAATTTCTTATATTCCTTGAGAATTAGATCTATGTGTACGGGAATTTAATTTTTGAGAGATTTAAAAAGATTTTGATGCATTCATCTTATTTAATACTTCAAACAGAAAATTCTATCAGATTAGCCTTTCGGAGGGGGTATTTGCACACCTCCGGCGGCGTTTGTGTTCTTTCCGGGGACATGAGACTGTTTCAATGTATTATTACAATTAATAGGAAGTTTTCTGCGTAGTATTTTTTCGTGCTCCGGGGGCTATTCCCGTTCCCCACTGAAAGAAACACTGTTCAAATGCAAAAGTGTATAATAAGGTAATATAATAATTAAATCTCTATCTTGATTTCTCGGGTCACCCTGTCAGACCAGCTCCAAAACCAGGTGAAGTCTTCATTAAGTATACTCTTCACAAAATATATAATTAAGTTTATTCTTAATTGTTTTCTCATTGGCCCACAAAAATGATCCGTCTTCTAACGCCAGTGCTATTCTTGTCTTTATTTATTTATTTATTTTGTACTTCAAGAGCTCCCAATTTGAATTTGAATTTTATTTACGGCCTTTAGGCAACTTCGGCTCAGGCCGAATGGATGATGATGGGAGAATTGGTCTAATGAAGAAAATGATAAGAAACGGGAGAACCCCGAGAAAACCCACGCACACGGTGTTTTTCCACCACAAAGCTCATATGACATGAGTAGGAATCGAACCGAGGACCTCAAACACCAGAGGAGAGCGCTCTACCATTGATCCACTGCGGCCCCAAGAGCTTCCAATATTCGGTGTTAACCAAGCATCGTCATGCCAGCTAAAGACATACTGGAATTAAAAAGTAGCGAACTCTAGTGTTGAAGTCATGTAATGTGCCAATAGGGAGTCATTGCGCTAAACACATGGGACCCTCTGAACGAAATCCGTCAGACAGACCAGGAAATTTTATTGAGTATTTAAAAAAAGATTTCATTTAGTAACAAAATTGGAAGGATGGCAACACTGCCCGACACAGGAAACTCCCAAAGAAAATGAAAATGTTCTTCATTATCTCTGAGTCTGCTGACATAAGTAAGCTCTGTTTGATGACCTTTTTTGATAAATGTTTTGACTCAGTGAATTGTTCTCTCTGTGTGTACATATAATAAAAATTTATCAACTGAAACCCATTCTAATATCATCTCATGGAAGCTGTTTTAATTCTTCGTTACATTTTTTAAAGAAATGCTTTGTTAAACGGTATCCTCCGATTAACATAAAACACTTTTAGTTATACAAAAAAGTCATCCAGGGGCTCAATATCACAAGCTTCAGATTAGAAACAATATTCTATTAATTGCAACGTCTCTGTTAAAACGAAGAGTATTTGAAAAAAAAAATAGTATTTGAAAAAGAAAAACTGGCGGGCTCCTAACTTATTGACATGTAAGTTAGATCGTAAAGCGTGCACTCTCAGGTCCATACAAAAAAGACCGATGGTATTTTTTTGTAAGGTAGAAAATTGTACAATGAACGTAAATCAAGTTTACATTCTGTACTGTTATATAAGTGCCTTCAGTACATATTTGCAGTAGCCTAATCGTGAAAAAAAAAGAAGAAACCAGTGCTTTCTTTTGTGGTACTGGCAATCCTGACTTTTCAGTTCCAGGGTGATGTTCGCACATGCGCAGAAAGAGAAAACGGTTCCTTATCGTAACCCAACATGCAATTCTGATCAAGTGTTTACTGCCGTCATATGGGAAATATTTATTTTCAGTGAATTGTGATTTCGTTCCCTAATTGACAAATAGGGAAAAGGATTAAAGCATGGCGTAAGTCGTGGGAGGAATTTTGCTTATGTTTTCGAAGTTCGGGTAACGTATTCCTTACCTTCTAAACTGTTTTCATAGAGTGCTTTCTTATCAGTGGAAGTTTAGTCCAGTTAAAGACCCTGGACTTCTGAACAACCAGTATTCAAACCTCGCTTGACGGCTTCCATTTTCTTATCTTTTCCTGAAAACTGCAAGGTTACTAGTTTTTATTTGTCACGTTACTGGAAATTTCCAAGGAGCTATATAGTTGCCAGGCTTTTTCCAGGCAACTGTTTGAAATCTTTTGACATTGTATGATTGAAAACAAAAATTCACAAGTTCTGGGTTTCATGTCGTGCTTTCAAAAGGGTCGGGCTAACGCGGCCCCAGTCGTGTCAGATCCATTATTTTGGATCACGAATCGGGTTGGATCAAATGCACTCGGACTGCGAATCAGGTCCGGTCAGTCGAATTTTGTCTGGGTACTCTTAGGTTAAAAAGTGGAAGAAGGTCGTTCGTTGCTCCTGAGTGTGCCCTGCATTATTTTATAAAGAAATTTTAAGTCATTTAGTTTTCTTCATGTGTCTATGTTTTTTTTTTTAAGTCAAGAGAGTTCAAAATGTCTACGTTAGATTTGTGTCGCAGGTGTTGTACAATGCGGATAAAGAAATTTTGGACTTTGTGCAATTTAGATAAGTTGGTTTCACCAGCCATAGACCAGTTAGATGAGCTGTAGTCAATAGTAGGAATTACACAAGTGAGAAAATATGACCGAAGAGCTCTGAACGGCAAACCTGTAGAGAAGTCCAAGAAGTTTGAGTGCTTTAGAAGTTGCAAATTCAATGTGAGGAGTAAAATTGAGTTTTTTATCATCTTTGTAATGGTCTACCCATGGTATATTAGATGAGGTTAATGTGTACGTACATTTTGTGTTATGGGTTTTGAGTGAGAAACGCATTGCAGCAGTTTTGCAAGGATTGACTTTCAGTAACCAATTATTGTACCACCTTTCAACAGAATCTATAGCGGCTTGAAGGAAGAAATTACCTTCTCTAGATTTAATTGTCTTAAAAACTTTGCAGTCATCAGCGTACAGAAGTACAGAGCAGGAATTATCTATCTGTTCACATAAGTCATCAATGAAGAGGGAAAATAAAACTGGCCCTAAGGAGCTTTCTTGAGGGACACCTGAAAGCATGGGGAGCCACTTGGATGTGCTACCAGAGAAGACGACACGTTGTTCTCTGCCAGTCAAATATGATGTTAGAAGCTGAAGGAGGGATACTAAATCTGGAAGCAAGCATGTGTATAAGAAGTTTGTGATTGACAGTTTCAAATACTTTGGAGAAGTCTAGGTGTATGACGTCAAGCTCTTGTCTATTTGCTAGGGCATCCGTGGCGTGAGACAGTAGGACAGCTAAGTTGGTTTCACAAGATCCATTTGGTACAAAGCCATGCTGGGAGGGAGAAAGAAATGGGAAGACATGATTTTGAATCCTGTCTGTGATATTTTTGTTTCACAAATTAAACCGAGGACAGGAGGAAGAGACATAGGTCTATATGAATTAACACAGGATTTTTCACCTTTTTTTGTAAACCAGAGTAATGTTTGCTTGTTTCCAGGAGTTTGGGAAATAACCCTCCGAGAAGAACCTATTGAAAAGAATGGTGAGAGGTTGGGCTAGTTTAATCAGAAATATGGAATTTATTTTGTCAGGTCCAGAGAAATTCAAAACGGTCTGTTACGTCGCGATCGCTGAACAAATATTTGATATTAGTTTCTCTCTGACCTCCTTTCGTTCAGTTGCTAAACTATGTTACAGACAGACACAGACAGGGAGTGAGACAGACATACAGACAGAAATACTAAACAAAAATTAAATGAAGATTAAGAATTGTTTTGGGGTACGCTAGGAAACAGGATTTAACAGACCAGAAAGACCGAACTGAGGTTTTGAACAAGAAACTTAAAACACGCGGCTTTGAAAGGAAAATTTGAAAACAAGATTTTGAAAAAAAAAAAAAAAAGGCCTGGGGCTCTGTTGATAAAAAAGAAAAAAGGTCAAAATTGCATACGAAAGGGCAATGCTATCTGGAACTTCCAGAGATAAACATAATTAAAATATATTATACTAAAATTAGCTTCTATGCTTTCACGTAATTCTGTGTAGGGTGGTGAATTATTTTCTGAATATCGTTTTGCGTCCCATCTATCGATTAGATACGCGTTTAGTTATGCTGTGAAGTGGTTAATACGAGGGGGAAGTTTCTTTACGATTTTTCGGCGATCATTCTTCCGTGCGTTGTAATATTATTGGTTTTAAAAAAAAATGCTCGGTGACGTCATCACTATTGTACAAAATTTGGATAAACTCGGATGAGCTGTTCCAGAGGAGAAATGCTAAAATCGAAATACAAAATGACGTCTCCCCAGTGACGGATCCAGAGCACGTGCTCCCCTCAAGAAAAATTAACTATTTTTGTAACTTTATTTCAACAATTTACCTAACAAGAAAACTGCGATTGTTTCCGGACAAATCTTACCTAGAAATATCAATTTTGGGGGATAGCGGTATCATATTCCAAGATAATCCGTATCAATATGAGGGAAAATGACCAGCGGCCGACCATCCTGACTGAAGTTGCAAATACCGGGTGGTACCTTCAACATAAACTCAGTTCCCTCCTTCAGAGATCTTGGCGTTATTATTGACAGCAAACTTACGTTTGCTGAATACATTAATATCATATCTCGTACTGCTATGAGAAAACTGGGTCTTCTCTACCGCTTCACGGACATTAAAAATCCTCATTCCCTAAGTTTGTTCTATAAATCATACGTTGCCCCCACTATTGAATACTGTTCCCCTATTTGGTCAATGGCCTGCCCTACTCATTTAAATAAATTAAACTCTGTAATAATTTTTTTTGCCATCGTATCTTACAGAGTACCTCATCTCCGCACACTTCCAAAAAATGATATACTAAAATGTCTGAATATCAAACCACCGCAAGTAAGAAACAAAATTTCAGACCTTATATTTCTGCACACACTTGTCAATGGTCATGTTTCTTGTGAAAAGCTGCTTGGTGAAATAAACTTTCGTATACCCTGCAGAACAACACGCTCAAGTGATCTTTTCTACTCCCAAACAGTGAGGGTAAATGTTGTACAAAGGTCCCTCCTAAATAGGATTATCAGCACGTACAATCATCTTCCAGATAACGTTGACATATTTGTTAATGAATCAACTTTTAGAATATGTATAAACAGACTATCTCTGTAACTTTTTCCTTTTTTGTTTTGCTGTTCTTTTATTGTTGTGTTATGTTTATTGTTAATGTTTTCAGTGTAAAATGGCAAATTGTGCTGTATCTGAAACCTTCTGTAAATGAATAAATAAAATAGACCCTGGTCGACACCTTCCCTATCCCGACCTGAGCCTTAGATGCCTAAAGACCATAAATAAAAATTCAAATAAGGGGAATTGTTATATATTTATAGTTTTTATTAAAAAAATACTTAAGGGGGAGGATATCGAAAATATCCCTAGTCTATTCTACCTGGACCCTTCCTCAGAGAAATCCTGAATACGTTACTGATTGTCCGTCCAACAAATGGGGGGTTTGAAAGGAAAATTCGGAAACTAGG
>JAGDQP010001674.1:0-20984 GCA_022664845.1 Lepisma saccharinum
TATATATATATATATATTGTGGACAGAATGGGATAACACACTTCGAAGCCGCCACTGTTTCCAGCTCAGACATGAAACAATTTGTACCATCATGCCAGGGGTCGTTGCCGCAACACGGAAGAAATTCCTGCAATTCCGCATTTGAAATAAATACAGCGACAGCAAAGGAGAAAGTAGAAGAGAGGTTAGCCTGAGTCCCCGGAGTGGAGCTTGGAGAGATCGCTGCATTATTCGAATTAGGCAGGTTGTGCTGTCCGTGACCTGCCCGTCCAGCCAAAGCCTGGGAAGGTTTTGGGCGCCATAGAGCCAATCATTCTGGTTTTCGAATGAATTGGGCGCCACTTGGGAACTAGCGAGCTAGCTGGTTCTTGCTTGGTTGGAGCCTTGGAATTTGGGAACGTCGGAGCCAGCGACCCCTGTCTGAGCTCTGTCTGTCTGGTAAGTGGAATTGTGATTAGAACGCTTGGTATGAAATTCATTGCCGCTGGTGGGACTCGTTCCGTCCATTTTCCCATGATTAGTGTTATGTCCTAGGGTTATAAAAACCCACCTTTCATAAGACTTGAGCATTATTATTCCGTTTAGTTCCTAGTGTCAATTCCCCATTTTATGTCTACCTTTCAGCTACGTCGTCCAAGAATATCCTACCAGATGTTTGTCACTTCAAGGTAAAGTTTCCTCAGGTTCACCAGACGAACACTGGGAAGGATATTCACCTCCTCGATTCCGGGAGAAGGAGGTCACTATATATATATATATAAAGAGAAACGTTATTTTCATTTAAAAAAACACACCAGTTTTCGATCCAGTTATTTGCATTAGCTTTCGAACATGCTATCAATACGCTAAATGGCGAACTCGATGGAATTGTTTGGAAGTACTATTTACTGTTAAGGAGTAATGCGCATGCGCGAGGATGGCTCAGCTCTTCCTGTCGCTAGTCGCAAATTATTATACTAAATGAGCATGAAACAATTACACGTTATCCTATCCACCATACCCACCACTTTCTACTTTCCTGATTAAATCGTGTTTTGATGTACTGTTTCTTCTCCACCAGTAAATCAAAGCTCCGATAATTACATAGAATAGTTTTACAACAGTTATGGTATTAACTACCATCGTCCATATCTCTACTGCACACGTAACAGTATACAGGTAATTCTGTTATTCTAAAATATTGTTTTAAACTTTTTTTTTCACAGACGGGAATAACTAACTCGCATTTGGATACGTTTTCATACACTGATATTTCTAACTGCTATTGTTAACAGATATTTACATGTAGCAACTATTACTATCACTGTTACGGAATAAAAAGCAATTTTGCATCTTTTTAGGGCGAAAGTTCTGTCAGTGAATAGACCGGGGGAAAATTAATTTATTACTTAGGCCCCCTTCGTGTAACTTTCGAGTTCATTGTGCATACATTTCTTGTAAATAACAATCATTTGAAGGTTTCTCTTGCGTTTTCCTTCATTTTCTGGTCGATTTTTACATTCTTACGTCTCAGCACTTAAAAATGAGCAGACGTTTTTCCACACGTTTGAAGAAGGAAACAAATCCATTTTTTTAACTATGCAGAAAAAAATACAATACTTGTAAACTGTCTGGTCAGTGCGAAAGTATCAGAAGGCCGTTTTGAATATACAGTACCAATATTGTTTCCTTTCAATAATTAATAAACATATTATACAGTTTTTAATTTCCCACAAAACAGCTTTTTGGATTTGTTTCCTTCTTCAAACGTACGATTCAATTACATTTGTACCAAAGTGATAAATTCGAATTTGTAATTTAGAGATGTAGACAAATGTAAAAAAAAAGATTTACGCATTACTACAACGCACACGGTGTATAGTGAGTATGATAGATAAGAATACCTACATGGTCGAATTTAAAAATATGAACGGTCAAATATTTCTAAGAACAATAAATATATCTCGGCTAAATTTATATCTCAAACCGAAGTAAGATTAGACGCAAAAAGAGAAGTTAAATAATATGTATGATAGTTATCAGTTTCTTCAACTGATTTTACCGATTTTACGAACTCGGTTCTACTATTTTCCTTACTCGTTGAGGATGGGTAACATAACTAGCGGGTGAGTACCTTTATTAGTCTGCTTCAAACATACAGTGTCTGTCCTGAAATTAATGTCAGTGAATTTATTGTGATGCGACTGTACGTCGGAGCGCGGTCTAACCGATTGAAACTGGTAGTGGGGGTACCTAGCTAAGCAGCGCTCCGTCGCTCAGTGTGCTCCGAGCATCGGGAGAGTGAGGACGGGCCTGTCCGTGAGAGTTGTTTGTTATTCTTGTGCAAGTAAAAATTCAGCACTCGTTAGAGCAATGATTTGCGATCAAGTTTTGCCTGAAACTTGGCAAGACCGCTGGGGAAACTGTTACTGTGATCAAGACTGCTTACAAAGAACATGCCTGTCAGATCGGCAAGTGTTATTCTTGTGCAAGTAAAAATGCAGCACTCGTTAGAGCAATGATTTGCGATCAAGTTTTGCCTGAAACTTGGCAAGACCGCTGGGGAAACTGTTACTGTGATCAAGGCTGCTTACAAAGAACATGCCTGTCAGATCGGCAAGTGTTTCGGTGGCACAAGGCCTTGTTGGAAGGCCGGGAAGAGGTCGACGAAGAGGACCGCACCGGACGGCCATCCACGCCCACCACGGCTGACAATGCGACGCGAGTGAGGGAACTGTTGAACTCAGACCGACGATTAAGTGTTCGTTTAATGGCCGACATGTTAACCATTCCGAAAACTCAAGTTCATGAAATCGTTACAGACCATATCGGCATGCGGAAGGTGTGCCCAAAAATGGTTCCAAAAGTACTCACTGACGACCAAAAGTCACGCCGCGTTGAAACGTACCACGTAAACCTCGACATGTGCAAACGTGATCGAAAATTTTTGGACAACGTCATTACAGGTGACGAAACTTGGGTATTTGAATATGACCCGGAGACCAAAAGGCAATCATCGGAGTGGCACACGCCCTCGTCCCCTTACCCAAAGAAAGCCAGGATGAGTAAATCAAATATCAATATTATGCTCGTCGTGTTTTTTGACTTCCACGTACTGGTTCATCACGAGATTGTAGAACCTGGAACCACTGTGAACTTTAAATTTTATGTGGAAGTCCTCAAACGACTGAAACGCAGGGTTCAACGCATCCTGCCGGACATCGCACACAACTGGAAGTTGCACGACGATAATGCTCCTGCCCACAGTGCCTTCATCGTAACCGACTACCTGGTTAAAGCAGGGATGCCAACGATCCTCAGCAAACGTACAGCCCGGACTTCTTTCTGTTTTATGCCTCAAAACACCAATGAAATGCAACATTTTGGGACAGTGGACGGGATCAAAGCAGATTGTACCGCAACATTAAAGGACATTCCGGAGGAGGACTACTTCAACGCATTGGAGAGCTGGAAGTCCCGCTGGAGCCGATGTATCGACGCAAAAGGAGACTATTTTGAAGATTTTTAAACACTTGTAACGATAAATTCCATTAATGATTTTTAATAGACTTACTGGCATTATTTTCAAGACAGACCTTGTATGTACTACTGAGAAGCCGCCCCGTGGATTTGTATTGTACTAATAGATCTCAGGGATAGTTCATTTTTCCTTTACTAACACAGTATCTCGTGAATGAAGTTCAAATCCGGCCCACACATCTTTTTTTAAACATATTGGAATCATTACTGTAGAACCAAGCAAACGTAATAAGATAACAATTCGCAAAGGGATTATTTGCCAACGTATTTTTGGGCAGACCAGACCACGTTGACGGTCAGACTGTAAAACAAGATTAAAGTATCCTACAAGTTGTATTTCACGCATAAATGTTACCTACCATATAATATATTTAGAAAAATATAGATAATAAGGGTAAGAGGAATTTCCATTGTATGTGTTACATGTTAATACAGTTATTGGTATTTAATATTACATTGTGTTATGCATCACACGTTGCACCTATATTAGCGAATTTAATTTCATTATATCTATATAATCCTACAAATAGGGGACACCTGCTTCTTTGATATCAACATAAAGCATACATAACAAAGTCAATAGCTAGAATTACCCATGAACAGAGATTTGAGAAAATAAATTTAATACAGTTCAATACAATCCCAAGAGTTTGTGTTTTGGGTATTTAACATATAAAATACCCATTAACAACCTGTATTTCGACATTTTTATAAATCAGATACTAGTTACGAACGGGAAACAATTGCCTTTAAAGTGCGTTTATTCCGAAATTTAAATATCTTGTTCTGAAAACGATTGTACATTACTCGATTTTGGAATTTCGATATCTCTGTTATGTTTAATGTTGTGCTTACGTGTGGTGTGATCTGATAACGTTTACAACACACACTTGGAAACTACTTGAATTTTGAGTTGAGTTGCTTTTCTCTATTGAACAATTGTGGGGCATGAACTTAAGTTGGTTTAATTTGGTATTGGAACTCTTTGGTATTTCAATTCTAATATATTTTTCATGTATAGTATGTAAACACGTTGGAGCGATTATAGATGTTCTCATTGTCGGAGAGATTATTTTACATTACCGAAAATGTATTTATCTCTTTCCTTACAAATTACCATTTCTCCTTTAATATTTATTCAGAAATTGTATAGAATCTGTAACCACATTGTACTAAATATATATTATACTTGCACAATACGGAAGCGATGTAAGCACTTTCGGCGTGATGCATGCACATCACCCCCATATATCTTGCTACCAATAATCCAGGTCTCAACTATCTAGTTAGTACTAGCAATCAGTACTGGAATAAAGATACCAAGAATGTTCAATAAAGGGGTACGTAGTGGACTCTGCCCCCCAAGAAGAAATATCTTGTACTCATATGATCTTTACTTAATGCAAGGAAACTAGTGAGCAGTAATATCTTAGCATTGAAGAATATCCAAGTAGCTTTTCTTTTGTAATATTTTATTGGGCTATGTTCACAATGCTGGTGGCCCAAGATTGGTACAGTTACACTCATGTATACACAATACACTACTACTATACTACAAATGAATTAACAATTCAAATAATAATAATACTAATAATAATAATAATACTCTACACTTATTTTATCCTCACATGACATGAACAACTTTACTTTCCAACATTTATTATGTTCATTGGCATTATCGTTTGTTTTCGTTTTGGAAGCACAGGCTATTGCCCACTGCTTTTCTCTTCCTATTTTACGTGACTGGCCAATGTAAAGCCTTGATTAGCATTGAACAAAATGTTAAATGTGGTTATGTTTAATATTCTCGTGAACTGAATCGATTCAATGAGACGTAACCAGCTCTTCATTAAATAATGAGTCCTAGGGGAAATTTTACTGTGAAAATAATCTTTCCTAAATGGTTGAACCCCTTTGTAGGTATGTCTCGAATATTATCTTCTGCAATTATTATTTTCTGAATATAAATATTCAACTTCTTTTGATTACTCATTTTTATGGCAGTAATTTCTAACAACAATTGGAATTTGCCTTTTAACAAAATTGATGTAATAGTAATCCATTGATTGTCTTGAATCACGTGTACAAGAAATAATTTTCAGACACAACCAGTTATCGTAATATTGATCAATCCTGAATACGAAATAATTGAATAGACTCAATATATAGTCTTGCGATACAATTCATAATTAATTAAATTCTACGCTGTTACATTTACACACACACACACTACGGAATTGTACTTACGCATACCGGAACACAGAATGGTGGATAAATAGAAGTTGAATCGGCTCGAATCCAGTGCGTGGTATATCGGGACGATCTCCAACTTTACTCCTATTTATTATCCTTTCCGTTCCATATAATTACCAACTAATATTGATAACCACCTTGCTCATGTAGAGGATGTGTAGAGTTAACAAACCTTTACAACACAAAATCATAGCGTACAAGAACTTCATGGAGAATGTTTTTATAGGTGTACCTCCACACTTACCAATTTCTGATCTGAAGCCATGTGGCTTGCAGATTACCAAAGAGAACGCCTAGGCGGCAGCACCAGTTCCGTTTGGCGCGAAAACAAAACAAATCTATCGCCGCATGAAGAGCGCTCGCATTTATTAAACTGGAAAATTCGTTAACCATGAGCTACGATCTTCAATCCAGACTGACATTCTAGAAGATGTTAAGTGCCTCAATGAATTTTTCTTTACCACAGAACGCAATTTGTTAGCACTGGGGGAGGTATATCCGGACTATCCTATTCGCAATGGAAACATTCGTTGATCATTAGTACTTGTTGCATTCGTAATAACAATGTAATATCTTAAAGTCACACAGAACTTAAAATTACGTCAAACGTACTAAACTAATGCCAATTCATTACTGAGAAATGTTATAACTCTCTTTAGCCACAGTGACATATGGAACTGGGATTATAGACAATTTGTTACTAATTTGCAGCAATGAACCTTTCAAACTAATCTTCGATGTATCCAAAAATAATATCAATTCCTGGTGTCCGTATGAGATGTGGAGCTCTGTCATTAATTCCTGAACATCCGGCATTTATTACAGAACGTCACGAAACTGCCACAGGCAAAATAAGATATCAAACACTTTATCTGATCCTGGCAGTGGTGTTGGTAGTTTTATGAAGAAGGTTATATTGGTGTAACCTGGAGCCGAAATATTCGGCTTTCTGTTTACTTAGTACTAAGCCTCGCACTAAATCATTTATATTATCCTGCTGCATGAAATGTGGCGTACGAGTACTCGTGTCTTCATACATGGACTCCTTTATTTTATTCTTTAGAAGATGTAACTTCTGTAGTTGTGCTTACTTCAAGTCAGCCATTTCTTCCGCATGTGTGAACGTTGACGGAACTGTTGTTGTAAGTTATTCCCGCAGGGAGAAGATCGGAGTAAAAATATGTTCATTGGATTGCATATTCGTGAGGCCATGGAATTTTATTTAAGAAGAAGTAACAGTCTGTAATATCGCCTTCAGGCTCCCTTATCACAATAGGTAAAGCAAACAATGATGCATTATTGTCAACAATGATGATAATATTAGCGTCCCATGCTCAGTTCGTTTAACTGGCAACAATATTCGACAATATCAACTTGCAGAAACAAAACACTGGGAGGGAATATTGCCACCTTAGAAAAAATAAATGTGATAGGATTGTAGGAAATTGTGTTTGAAATTAACCTTGTCACCATATATAGTGTTTTACACATATGCGTGTACATACAGTACACGAATGTTTTAATTACGGGTAAACTAGTCCTTCTCCTTATTTGCTTCTGACATAAGTTCATATCAAATATAAAGAGCTTCTCCACACATCAAACTCGATTTATTTATCATTTTTTTCTTCCAAGCAGTGTTTTTAATGATGGACCTATGAAACACTCTCTATTCATTAGAAAACAACCTGTGATTGTGATATTCTTATATCTGATTTGAATTCAGCATTCCCAATTACTAAAGACTACATATTTTCATCCCAGAAATACGGTACAAACTTTATCCATTGTATTTTTTCGCGTTTATATTTTAAATGTGTCGTTCATTATAGTCAGCCTGTATTTCTAAAAACTACTCCTGATACCAAAATTCATATATCCGATTTAAATGTAGGACGACAGAATACTAAGGAATTTAATATATTCTTCCCAGAAATAGAACGCTTGTATCACAGTGAAATTTGTATTTTGCTTTTTTGAGCATGAATGC
Organism: Lepisma saccharinum; assembly: GCA_022664845.1. Lineage (NCBI taxonomy): Eukaryota > Metazoa > Arthropoda > Insecta > Zygentoma > Lepismatidae > Lepisma > Lepisma saccharinum. The sequence continues at coordinate 7,763 of JAGDQP010001674.1, forward strand.
TATTGAAACTCTTAAGCGTGTTATTTTTTATATATATATATATAAATCACAGCCATATTCAATCCACTAGTGGATGAGGCCTCTCCCCGAAGGGAGGAGTTGGTCTACTGCTCCCACGCTGACCAGACTGGTTGGGAGAGGAGAGCCGAAGCTCTCACTGTGATCGCCACTGTCTTTTATTCACAGCAGCTCCCCAATTGTCCTCACGATGCTGGGTCAACACCGAAATTTTTGAGCCCCCACCGGGAATCGAACCCGGGACTGCTCGCACTGAAGTCGAGCGCGCTACCGACTAGGTTACGCAGGAGCTATATATATATATATATATATATTAAATATACTTCCGACTTGTATCCAATATACGAACTCTTTCCGCGACTTTTCAAATTTTATATTTTGTCTTTGACGTTGAAAATTTCTCGCTTTTCAGTAAGTTGGCTTTTCAGTCTTACAACTTTAGAAAATAAGATCTAGTATGTATTATCTTTAGGTCGCGTTTCAAATATTACGTCTGACTATCAACGGGTTACATTTCAGGTATTCATTAGTTAGTTAGACCAACATGCATGCTTATCATTAACATCTGAATTATGACCAGAAGATTAACTATGGAACTAATGTATAGAAAATATTGCAGCAGCTATATTATACATTTGACTCTATTTTATATAATATATTTTGATTTTTCCTTTGTTTTTGTTATTATTAATTAGGCTGTTGAATATAATATTCGATGAATTGAATGCATTAAATACACTAAATATTTTCTACAATTGAAAGAATACATGAGCTTGTTATATATCTTTCATAATTGCAAATTAGTAAAATAGAATACGTGTAGTTTATTTAAGAGAGTGTTAAATAGTTTTGTTGGAAAATTGAGTCTCGAAAAAAAAAAAACAGTGTCATATTGCAAATAAAGGAATATAGATATATACTATTCAAGATTGGATAAGGATTTTTACAGCTTTTGTGTGTATTTGTTATTGAAGACCACATTGGAAGATACACTCGCCATTTCCTTAACCAAAATCAGTTAAGATGCCCATCCACTTGCCTTTTGAAGGAGTTTCTAACAAGTATGAAAGGAAGATAATATGTGCACAGAGAATATGAATAGTCCGTTTATTACCAGCAAATCTCTAGTTGATGTGCAGTTATATGTAATACTGATAATGAGCTTTTATAACGCTTTCCAATAAAATGAAAACAAAAATGAACACAATAACGTTACTTTACTGAAAGATTCATATTTATAACATATTTCATAAATGTATTTCTAAATACGCATCTAGTACAATAATGCGGATATTTTCCATTTGCCTCATGTTAAGTAAAATATTACGTGGATACATGTTATATTCTTAATAGCAGCATTTCCGATTCAGGGGTTTCGACAAAGACTCTTTAAAACAATGTATATGTTCAACTAGCCATAAGTATGAATGGAAGAGAGGGCTATATTGCTTGATTATTTTAATGTAAAGCAGGTGTATATTGCAGTTTTCTTATGAAATACCTTAGCGTTTCTCTATTGTGATAAAATATTTGATAATTTCAGATACACAAACGGGAGGAGAGGTTATGGGTCAGAAATATGCGCTAACATTTTATAACCAGTACAAAGCAAGTGAGTAATCTTAGTCGATATTTAATAACATTTTTTCTACTCACAGTTTGCATTCTTACGCACATAATTGCTTGCTGTGATCTATGTTAACATATTTTGTACTTTTTGGTTATTTCTATATTTATAAAATTAATTGCTCTTCCGTTCCTCCTCAATAGGAAATAGACGTTAGTTACGAATATAGCACATATAGAATACTCGAAACTAATGCATATCACATTTACACACTCTTCAAGTTTGTCGTTTCCAATCATTGTGGCAGGAATATACTATATACTAATATACAACAATCCTATACTTGTCGGAATGTGGTAGACATGTATAATAAAATTATTCATTCAGTAGAAAGAATTTTTATTTAAAATAATTGAACACAATAATGACAGTAAAAACTAAAGGTCGCTTTAGACGACAACATTTATGCTACGCCGAATCTTACGATTAGCAGCAGTGCCAGAGTGTGAAAGCAAGAATGCTACAATACGGCAAGATGCTATGGTATAAATCCATATTTTTTTTTCTTTTTACGCTGGCACACTGCTTTCGCTAAGATCCATCGTACGAGAAATTGTATCGTCTAAAGCGGCCTTAACAGTAGATTTAGTGCCGCACCAAACCGGTAATATTTATTAATCACATATTGCTCTACTTAGCTGTAGCAAAATTTAAAGACGTTATTATCCTAATTTGACAGTTCCCTGGCTTAGTGATCCTGACAGAATATGTATACTAAATAAATGAATGGAATTTTAAATACAAATTGGAAAATAGAATATATCAATAAGTATATAGCTTATAAACTGAATTTGCAACGGAAGTAATACTATGGTTACACTTTTCACTTATGCAGCGACAAACGAAATTTGTATATTTTAACTACAATAAAAATATAAATTATTTTGCTGTGAATGATGTACCAAACGAATTATCGCTTACTACAAATGGGGATCTGGGTCACGCACGCTGAGTGGAACACTATAATACGTACTCATGCGTAAATTACATACTCACTCCCCAAAGGTCAATTTTAAAACAAACTCATATCAAACTCTTTAAATAAAGAAATAAAAATTAAGAACGTTTTACACAATTAAATAGACACACAAAAAATGAAGCTATTAGCCCTGTAAATCATTCGATGACATCAGTAAATAAATTGGAAACGCATTTTGTTTGAAGTGAAGATTTATGTAATGTTTAAATTGTTACACATTAAAAGGTATTAAGCTATGGAATATTGATAATGGATAATAAAATAAGTGCACTTTTAAAATTAATCCAAATCATACATTTTACTTCCCCTTGGATCTGCCAATACTAAACAACCATAGTAATTTCCTGATTTGTTAATGTAATTAACAGTATGTAGTATTAATCGTTTCAGGCTAATACCGAAATGCATAATAGCTCTTTCACAATATGTTTTACCAATGATATTCCTTATTAATGTAGCTTATCATTGCACTACGCAAATGCTTGTTTAATAGTAATACTGCAACGATACGAAGCTCTTTTCTTATCTTTCCTTCCACCAAAACACTTTGAGAAAACAATGGAGTTCCCCTCAGGAATTCACTCCTATAATGGTCTAACATAGAGGGTACTCAAGGAAAAAAGAAATAAAGATGAATCATTATACACGCGTATAACTAACTTGAACTTAACGTTCCAAACTTCAGTTAAATTATTGTAACGAATAACTTTGAATTCAAAATTAAAATTTAAGGTAATATTTATAAAGCTTCTGCTCTAGAGAACTTTTAAAATTTAATGTTAATATTCAACTTTCTAATATACTACATTCTTGTTTGTATATTAAAACACTAGAAAAATAAATTTGATATTCTTATGGAATTTAAACATATGTGACTCTGCCCTGGCAGGGCAATACAAATGATGGGCGAAGGATCGCATATACTTAATGCCTTGCTTTATAAAACTTTTCGTAGTACATTTACTCACACGTTTTCTACCCTTACCTGTGAAGAAAGAAAATACTTTTTTATTAATCGTTAACACCTGATTATACGCAACTTTAGACACATATAGGTAAGTTCCGTACATTGTTCATTAGTGGGCATGGTTTAACACGATAAAAATCTTTCAAGACTAGTAGTGTTTGCCACACGGTAGAATGGAAATCTGTTTTTGTCTTTTAAAACAACCAGCGTTCCTTTGTTGTTACAGTAAAAGCAACGGTGTTCTCCTGTTTAATGATTTTTGGGGGGAATTTGTATGTACAAAATGGTTATTGATTTTATAAACAATAATTACGTTATTTGTAACACAAAAGCGTAGAAAGGACAACATATTAAAATTTTCTCGTCTGCTAAATTGTCAAAATATGTGGCATGGTGAAAACAGCATTATAGTAATATTGTCACATTAATTACTAAACAGCGATATACATCCTTTATTATCCCACCATGTAAATATTATTCAAACTGTAATTTTTAGTTCAATTTTCTTGGTCTTTATGTTTCAAGTTTGTTATGTCTTTTTGCATTATTATTTCTGCACGTGTAATAGTTGCATTACCAAAATAGCAATTTCATTATGTTTGTATCAATCTCCCATCTAAAATTAAATGATTTTTCTTTCACTTAATTTAATTGAAAAGAAAACTATTGCTCCACTTATTAGTATTCTGAAGTTCTGTCTTTGGGAAATGTATACTATGCACTAAATTTAACAAATGGTTTATTTCTAAGTAAGTTGTATGCAATCTAAGCTTTTCTAAAAATACCTATAATGCCTCATAAACATTACGAGTCCACTCGAAAATGTAATAGAGAGTGAACGCAACATGCATCGTTCGTTTTGACAAGTATAGTTCAGTTGTAAAACAATGCAAGAAATAGCCCTGTGAGTTCCTAACATCATGTTCGGAAGAGCTGCTTAGGAACAGTGTGTAAGGCGACCCTCACAAAACTTTCTTGCCATTGTAGATATTTTGTCATTAACAATACCACACTATCTGAACGTCTCCGTGCGATCACGTAAGACGAACAAGTTAAATTCGCGGGTGCTGTATAAGTTGACACAAGCAACATAAGTCGCCATCTGGATATGTGCAGCTTTGTGATTATACGAACTAGGCGTGAACGTTTCCTGTATCCGATAATAACATCAAACGATGAAAAATCTTTGATACCAATCGTATATGGGTAGTAAAATTGCTTAATAGGGCTCAACGTTCAGGACAATGCTCAGAACCACCTCTCGGCCCACGGAAAATATTGTTGTTGGTATATATGCATATGGTTTGAGTCATGTACTATGTCTTTCAGGCGAGGTGAAACTACAGCCTTACAGAGGTGAATTCTATAAAATGCAAAGTAACTTTTGTTGCACGCATCCAACAATGGTCAACTCATAGTATCATCATATTGCATGAAATGCCTCGCCAGATGTTACCCAAGGAACGGTGTAGGATCTCCATGAGTTACAATATGAAACATGTCCTAATCTACCTTAGACCTCCGGTTACTCTAACTGGCTAACACTTCTTCCTGCACCTCGATCACTTATTGGCAGTAAAGGCCTTACCTGGTTATCAAACGGTGAAACATGTAGTTGAAGATTTCTTCACATCGTAGACTATAGACCCCTTTAGCCATGGAATCCAATTGTTTATTCAGAAATGGAAATAGTACGTTGCTGAAAACGGCAACTACTTTAATTAATGAGCTAATGACGCTTTCAATTTTAACACTGAGTATTGCGTCCCTTGGTCAGAAATTTAATTCGCAATAACACAAAACTTCATTCCATATTCTCACAGGTCCTATACCACGGTTATGTTCTCAAGCTGACTGATTCAAAATCATTTATTAACTTGTATTTTGTCTAAGTATTTATAAAAAAATACAAATTATGTTTATTTTGTATGCCTATTAATAAAAAAAACTGAGTGGCCTGCATGATGCATCAAGATTATGCCACTAGAAAATGTTGAACGTTACATATGCTAGTAACCCAAAATTAAATACTTTGCTTCTATGATTTTATAATGTATACAAGTATAATAATTACATGTACAGATGTTAAGCTCTGAACGTCTTTATCATAATGGAGTAATAATAAAATGAGCTATCGAATTTAATAGTTACTCCACTGTCTAGATGGAAAAATAGTTATTTGTTCTGAAGATTTTACGCTAGGCTATATCCAATTTAATGTATTTATTTCTTCCTTCTAGGAAAATTTCCAAAGAGGGGGATTCCAAGAACGTTTCCCAGTAATAAAACTAAAGACACAAGTAAGAAAGAAGTGATATCTTTATACCACCAGACAACATAATTAGGTTTCGTAAAATCTAAAGAAATAGGTTAATATGAAACATTGAGTTTGTTGAAACTAACTTAGTTTTTAAGTGAATTTCATTTTCGTGTTTAACATTAGGATCGTATGCGGGAACAAAGTCTACGTCTCATGTTAAAACATAGCGTATAAACTTATGTTCACTCAATATATATATATATATATATATATATATATATAATTTTTATCGTGATATGTGATAGACATTTGAATTGTATCTATTATAAGATGTTGGAAGATGCAAATGTACAAGTATACTAATTAACAATTGTGCTACGTAATCTGTATTACAATATACCACTACAGGCAATAAATTCCTGGGCTGGACACAGTGTGGCGCTAGTGGCGTACTACAGCTGAGACGTGATGTCCTGGAGGAAGGAATAAGTGGACTTTCGTCTCTCGATCCAGCAAGAGGCAGGTGTGTGCATAAAGTGTGAACATATGCACTGTTTCTGTTGTGAAAGGAGTTGAATGCGCCGCAGCGGACTTGGAGAATATCGCCGTTTGGGCAACGGGCAAATATCAATTTCTACCGAAAACTAGAAAAATTCGCTACAGAAACGTTGCGGGTGATCAGGCAAGTGTACGGTGACAACGCCCTGGGCCGCAGTGCTGTGTTTAAGTGACACTAACGTTTTGCAGTGGGGAGAAACAGTTTAGAGGATGATGAACATACTGGTCGGCCAACAACAGCCCGAACTGAACGCAAGGTCGAAGAGGTTGCAATGGTGGATCGCGCTCACCGTTCCCAGTCGGTAGATGGCATAGCAGGAGCAGTATGGATCAGCAAATGGCACGTGTCATAAAATTCTGACGGATAACTTGAACATGTTGAGTGTCACCCAACGCAGTGTGCAAAGAATTCTGACACAAGACCAACGTGGAAAGCGGATGACAATTTCCGGTGTCCCATCAGTAGTGCTGACGCTGATGGAACGTTCCTGAGCCGGATAATAACACATAAAGCATGGTGTTTCCTGTACGATCCACAATTAACGAGACAAGCAGCCACCTGGAAATCTACACCATCTCCAAAACTAAAAAAAAACTGATCCAAATCAGGTCGCAATGGAAAGTAATGCTTTAACTGTTTTTCGACTCGCAGGGAATTGCCCATATGGAATTCATCCCACAAGAAGCAACTGTCATCAAGACTCGCTACAAAGAGATCATTCGCCAGCTACGCGATTCAATACACCGTAAGCGTCCTGAACATTGGCGCATGAATAATAGGATGCTGCTGCTCTACAACGCTTCTGCACATCGCTCTGTCCTGTCCAGGAGGAGCTGGCAAGGCAGCAGACCAGCCTTTCTCCCCATCCTCCATACTCACCTGATCTCGCAGCATGCGATATCGATCCCTTTCTCCTCTTCAGAGCTAAGTTACATGGACGTCGTTTTCATTCGTCTGAGGAGAACATCACTGCCATAAAGAATGCCTTACCAGACGCGCATCGTTGCCAACGGTGACTATTTGGAAGGCCAGTGTGAGTCTGTTGTTGTGCATACGCCGAAAACAGCAACCATGACGCCTTCTGAGTTCAACTGGTTGCTTATATTCCAAGTGTCATTCCACGAATTTATTTAATGCACACACACACACACACACACACACACACACACACACACACACACATATATATATATATATATATATATATATATATATATATATATATATATTACATGTTAGTTTTATTGGTATTATATACCTACAGACTGTTTGCTTCAGTTCCAAATGTACAAAACCATGTCACATTGAAAGAACTTTACAAATGCATCCCGAAGTGATGTGTGCCGGTTTTCATTATAATGTACAGTTCTCCAAAAGTCATTTGAAAGCCTAAGATTTTCTAAATAGTAACACTATTTCAAGTGGACATTCAGATCTGGAAGGGAGTACATATTTAAAATCAACATATAAAACTGAGTTTGTGGTAAAATATTCGGTGCTATTGGCCAGTGGTTAAATATAAATTGAAGGGAAAATTTGTGAATAGCTTTGCTGTTGTACGTCACTTATGCATATCTGGCGCTAGTTTACACGCAATGCCGAACACTAAGGTGATAGCCAATAAAATGACACTTATAACTGCAAGTCGCTATACTCATACTTGTCAGAGACCCAAACTGGTACAAGTATTGAATTGGGTAAAATACGTAGTTTGGCGCAAGAGTACTAAAAACCAAATATACTCATGAGGCAAGAAAAAAAACAACAATATTGTTCTCCTTGCGTCATGATTAGGATGTCAAAATATTTGCATGTGCAACTTTTGAAAACTTGAACGCAATTAGCTTTGGAGGTATTGATAATACAATAGTCAGAATCCTATCTGTGGAGATTGATGTAAAAGAATTGAAATACTAATATACTTTTAAATTGCTGAAAAAAGTGGAAAGCAAATACATAGTAATTGGTACCGGATGGACGACACTACCTGGAAGTCTGCCATATTGGATATCGATTAATTGTCGTAGATGGGAATTTTGTCGCGTAATATGTTATTCGGTGCTAGGAAATGCGTTTCTGAAGTCAGTTTTGCCGTAAATGTAATATTGTGGAAGATAAGTGTATGTGATGCTAGCATGGGTAACGATAGAATAGCCTAGATTCATTTCTTCTCGAAATAACAATGGAAATGAAACGTAAATGCATACAAATCATTCCCGAGTATAGCGCCTTATCGGCATTGATTCATACGCATCTAGGTTACGTTTTCTTCCTTATTTCAATGTAGAATAAGAGTTTCCAACCTATCGCGTCATTGCCGATTGTAGCATCACATATTATCTCTTTCAATATCACATTTACGGAAAACCGACTTCAGAAACGTATTTTCCGTAAAAGTAGGCCACAATGATATATTACGCGACTCTCTTCCCATTTAAGGTACTCAATCGAGACTCAATATGGCGAAATTCAAGATGTCCACCATGAAGAATATACGCTCTAGAATGTAGCACCATCCACCCAGTACACATTACTATGTATTTTCTTTCCATTTATCTGAGCAATTTCGAATTATAACGGTACTTCAATACTTTGTTATCACTCTCCACAGACAAGAATCTAACTATGGTATTATTAAAATCTCCCATATCAATTGCGTTCGGGTTGCCAAAATTTGCATGTGCACATATATTGGCATCGTAATTATGAAAGAAATAATATCGTAACTTTATTCTGCAACATCAGTATGTTTGGTTGTCCGTGTTAGTGTACTATTCTACGAATTCCACCCAATTCTACAGTTGTAGAAGTGCGGGCATCGGGTGGCTATGAGTATGGAGACGTACAGCTAAAATGGTATTTGACTGTCTATCATTGCAGTGCGCGGCACCGAGTGCAAACTAGCGCCAGGTAATTATAAGTTGCGTATGTACCAAAAGCAATGTTATTCAAAATTTTCTAACAAATTTCTCTTCAAACACTTTCCAATGGCACCTAATGTTAAATACACAATCTCAGATTTTTCCGCTGATTTTAATTATGTCTATCTCTTCTAGATCTTAATGTCAATTTTAAATAATGTTACTTAAAGGTCCTAATATGTATAGAATGTGACTATAGCGGAAAGAAGTTCTGAAACAAGTTTTCAAACTACAGAAAATAAATTTCAAAAGATAAACAAGGAACATGAACATTAAAATTAAAAAGGTATGTATGTATGTATGTATGCATGTATGTATGTATGTATTATTATTATTATTATTATTATTATTATTATTATTATTAGTAGTAGTAGTAGTAGTAGTAGTAGTAGTAGTAGTAGTAGTAGTAGTAGTAGTGCTGGTGGTGATAGTAGTAGTAGTAGTAATAATAATAATAGTAGTATTTTATTATTATTATTTTAACCAAGATATTGAAGAAACTAAGATTATGTTCCATCGTGGTTGGTAAGCGGAGAAACAGAAATCGTTATGCAGACGGAGACTACGTTGAGATAATAATATTAGAAAGGATCTTCGACATGTAGTTGTTTGTGATGAAAACTGGGTTGAATTTGCTCAGCATAGACTCATATTGAGAACGTTTGTTATTGCGGCAAGTGACTTGCAAAATCTGTACACATTACAGTAAATTATTAATATTATTATTAAATGTAAGAGGAACCGAAATGTACCGATGACACTTAAGTAGATTAAAATTATGAATGATTTCTCAAAATATAAATACTCATATATTTTCAAATAAACATAATATACTGATATATGTTTCAATATCGCCCCACTTTTATTAAATAAATAGATCTTATAACATAATCGATTAATCGCCACATGAGATTGAAACCTAAATTTCGTTAAGAAATCTGTTTTTAGAATATAATATTATTTACATAAAATATAAACCGTTAAGGTTATATTGATTGCATTAAACAGAGAAGTATGTTTAATGAAGTCTACAACCTACAACATGTACCGATCAATTTAAATGGGAGAATGAGGGAAAGCAATACGTATACAATAATGTATATCACAATCGGTGATACCACATTTCGTCCAACGAAATTTTGTCCACGCGACATTTCGTCCACAAACATTTCGTCCACAGACATTTCGTCCAGAGACAATTCGTCCACTTGACTTTTCGTCCGCAAGACATTTCGTCCAACAGATTTTACGTCCACAAGACATTTCGTCCAATAGATTTTTCGTCCACGAGACATTTCGTCCAATCGACTTTTGGTCCAACGGATTTTTCGTCCACAAGACATTTCGTCCAGTCGACTTTTGGTCCAACGGATTTTTCGTCCACAGGACATTTCGTCCAATCGACTTTTGGTCCAACGGATTTTTCGTCCACAAGACATTTCGTCCAATCGACTTTTGGTCCAACAGATTTTTCGTCCACAAGACATTTCGTCCAACCGACTTTTGGTCCAACGGATTTTTCGTCCACAAACATTTCGTCCAATCGACATTTGGTCCAACAGATTTTTCGTCCACAGGACATTTCGTCCGACATTTGGTCCAAAGGACTTTTCATCCACAGGACATTTGGAGGCCAGGACAGGACAGGACATTTCGTCCAATACACAGCCTAAACAGCTGGAGCTATTGAAACGAAATTTAGTAATGTGATACATTATCACTAGTAGGTTACGAAAATATTACCAAATGTCTCCAAAGGCGCCATATTGAATCCAAAATGGTGGAACTAAAATCCATTTTCCACGCCGTTTGAGCTAGAGATACCAAATTTGGCACAAATGTGTAATATCGAGAGTAGTTTAGGAAAATATTACATTTTCAAAAAGTCGCCACCTTGGCTAAAAAATGGCCGCGAAACTCATTGCTTGATAGAATACACACCCGAACCGTTGGAGCTAGTGAAACGAAATTTGGTATGGTGGTACATTATCACTAGTAGGTTACGAAAATATTACCAAATGTCTCCAAAGACGCCATATTGAACCCAAAATGGCGGACCTAAAAATCAACTTTCACACCGTTTGAGCTAGATATCAAATTCGGCACCGAGGTGTAGTATCAAGAGTTGTTTAGGAAAATGTTACATTTTCAAAGAGTCGCCATCTTGGATAAAAAATGGCCGCCAAACTAATCGTTGTATAGAATACACAGCCCAAACCGCTTGGTGTAATGAAGTGAAATTTGGTATGAAGGTACATCATCACTACAGAGTTAAAAATTATTACAAAATGTATCCAAAAACGCAATCTTAAATCCAAAATGGTGGGCCCAAAAACATTTTCCACATTGTTTCAGCTAGAAATACAAAATTTGGCATAAAGGTGTATCGTCAAGAGTAGATTAAGAAAACAAATACAAAATGTTAAAAAAAGTAGCCATCTTTGATTCAAAATGGCCGCCCAAATATGACTTTCGACGTCGTCTGAGCTAGGAGTAAGTCACGACAATAAAAGAACATTTTAAAAAGTGAACATTTTTAATCTAAAATGACGACCCCAAAACCCATTTTTAAAACCACTGAGGCTAGAAAAACGAAATTCAGTATGAAGGCGTACCATCACGGGTAGGTTAGAATAAATGAGTCAAACCTTCAATATGGGGACGAAGCTCCCCCCACCCCCCGGGTTGTTGGGAGAAGATTGGCACCATAAGGGAAAGGTGCCCAAAGAGAGTAGCCACGATAAAGGGGGCGCAACCCCCAAAACCTCCCAAGTTGGGATGCAGCCCTCGCGAGGGACTAGAGGCTGCGCCTGCATTGAAACAAAGAAGCAAAGCGAATCCTCATAATATATAGTCCCATTGTTACTCACTGACTGCCTCACTGACACTGATTATATTTCCCAGGCCAAACTACTGAAACTAGACACAACAAATTTGGTATGAAGGTATATGACCAAAAGTAGGTAAAGGAAAACTTCCGACATTTTGAAAAAGTCGCCATCTTCATTCAAAATATCCGCAAAACCCATTGTTGTATTGTATACACAACCTAAACGGCTGGAGCTATAGAAGCGAAACTTGGTATGACGTACAAAATCACTAGTAGGTTACGAAAATATTGAAAATGTCTTCAAAGACGCCATCTGGAATCCAAAATGGAGGATCTCACCGTTTGAGCTGGAGATACGAAATTTCGTATGAAGGTGTATGACCAAGAGTAGTTTAGTAAAATATCGCAAAATGATGAAAAAGTCGCCATCTTGGATCCAAAATGGCCGCCAAACATATTGTAGTACAAAATACAGAGCCTAAACCTCTGCCCTAGAAACACCAAATTTAGTATGAGAGTACATCATCGCTAGTAGGTTACGAACATATTAGAAAATATATCAAAAGACGAAATCTTGGATCCAAAATACCGGACCAAAAATTCATCTTTACACCGTTTGCGCTAGAAATATGAAATTTGGCACAAAGGTGTATTGTCACGAGCAGTTTAAGAAAATATTACAACTTTTGTTTCAAAAATCACCATCTTGGATCCCAAATGGGCGCCCCAAAACCCATTTTCTATACCGTTTAAGCCAGACAAACGAAATTTGCTATGAAGATGTACCAACACTAGTAGATCACAACAATATAAGAAAACGTGAAAAAAGGCGTCATCTTTAATCCAAAATGGCTGCCCAAAAACCCATTTTTCAAACCGCTGAAACTAGAGAAACGAAATTTGGTATGAGGGTGTGCCATCACGAGTAGTTCACAATAAATGAGGATAAACCTACCCTGTGGAGGCGCAGTCCCGACCGAGGAAAGGCAGATCGGCGCCATGGGCGTGCATTCCCCCAGATACTCTGGTTACGATAAAGGGGGCGAAGTTCCCCCCCCCCC
>JAGDQP010001674.1:58797-117375 GCA_022664845.1 Lepisma saccharinum
TATATATATATATATATATATATATATATATATATATATATATATATATGCATGTATGTATGCATGTATGTATAAGGTGCAGTCAAATGAAAAGGTCAGTTTCCATGTACACACTTTATTATGGGATAGAGCTATATATAATGACCATTGCTCTTGATACACTTATCAAACCTTGACACGAGATGATGAATGCCCTGGAAGAAGAACTTCTTGGCTTGAGTACGGAACCACTCTTTCCCAGCTTGCTGCACTTCTTCATCCGATCTATAGTGGTGCCCCCCCAGGTGTTTCTTGAGTGGCACATGCACGTGGACATCACAGGGACTGAAGTCAGGACTATAGCGGGTTGGTCTAGCACTTCCACTTCCACGACGCCAAAAGATCATGTGTTTGTTTGGCAACATGAAACCGGTCATTGTCGTGCAATAAAATGATGCCATTCTTACAGGTTAGATCGGTAAGTAGCCAACCTCTGCAAACGTGCCACACTACGAACGTGCGCAACAAATGTAACATTTATTATGGCATACACATATGTGGATATCAACCTCAAACAGGACTAAAATCTCCCTCAACACGTTATCCGGATAGTTGCAATTGGACCTTTTCCTTTGACTGAACATTTTATATATATATATATATATATATATATATATATATATATATGGAGAGAGAGAGAGAGAGAGTATTTTGAAAACAAGGAAGACAAACGATTGTCCCAATTGGGACTCGAACACTGGACCTTTCAGTCAAAAAGTCGATCTCTTAGCCTGTCATCAACGGACGTGAGCCGGCAAACTTCACTTCCAACATCTATTTTCAGTGCAAGTCTTACGTAAAGCATGGTGATGGGTCTTATTTTTTATTATTATCTACTCTTAAAAAATATAAGAAGAAATCATGGTCATAGAACAACTAAAATATATTTTTTCGATCAGAATTATGTCTTAACGTTTGAATTCAATCTTCAATTTTTTTGTCCTCTCTAAAAAAATAATTTTCGTGCTAACATGAATGAAGCAATTACGATCTTGTAAAGTTTTGAAATAATATTATTATTTAAGAGACGGTCATTGAAGGTGCAATTCCGACCCAGAATACGCTAAATTACCAAACAAATACACTTTAAGATTAGGTTAGCATCTTTTGAGCTGAAATTTGGTTAAGAGCTACCATTTCTGATGCTGAATATGGTAGTATTTTCATCACTATTCCTGTCGAGTCCCTTTTCTCCATCTTAACATTAATTATAGGCCGTTTACCATAGATACCAATCGAATCGTCTCAAGCACGAGAATGTGCAATATAAAGAATGTAACCTTGTATGATCACTAAGGAAGGGACTAAACTTTCAATTTAGATATCATATTTACTGTACCAAGCTTGCTACCTACTATGAAACTTCAATGAGCAACAGTTACAGGCTTTTAGCATTTTCACATTTCTGTATTTTTAACTGTAAGCTTCAGCACAACGTTGACTTAGCAAAAAATGTTTTTTACGAAACACGCAACTTATCACAAAAAACATTCTTACCCTTTTTAATCCAAAAAATAACAAACACGAGGATCAAAAACTCTATTATAATATTATTCGTAAACAGTTTTTGCTGTATTTTCCTTGTCAAATTTTTATAACAACCAAAACCAACGAATTGGCGAATTTAATATAGTTGCCAGATAAACTATTACAATTAATTTCGCGACAGTAAAACAATATGTTGTAAAACGTATTCTATACTAACAGCTTCAAGTGCAATTTACACAACTGTACTTAAGAACAAAGTTTTCCAATGACAGTAATTATCCCCAAAAGACACATAAATGTTACACTCTACAAATAAAAAAAGAATAAGCACACTAAATTTATGCAAATGTACAAGGGAGATAGAAGGTGTCGATGGCTATTCAAATTTAGACGTTGGAATAAAAAAGATCCTAAAAGGTTGTAAAACACTGAAGACACCGATTAACTCCAGACCGCACTACCAAATTTAAACGATACAACAATAAGACAATGAATCGCCAATTAAGAACTTTAACACCCAACATTGTAATTGATCCTTCCCTGAATTTTGAAATTCAACAGAAATTCAAGAGAGTTTGTGGATGGACGAAAACAAACTTCTGTTCACACTAACATCATTGAACAAGACAAAAATACTATTTTGCATTGATAATAATGATCTCGACGTCAAATTCTGAGTTTCACTTGCTTAGTACAAAAATGAATAGAATTTACATTGATGATGCAAAACGTTGATGAACTAAAAATTTGCATTGCTATAATTTTGAATTTGCACAATGTTCTAATTCCCAAAACGTATTTCAAATTTAGATGCTATTGTTTTAATTCTGATAAGGTTTACTTCTCTTACTTACTGTACAATTTTTCTTACAATATAGCACTTACTTGAATAAACCATCACTTCAAATTTCTATGTTGATCCACGATAGCCGAGAAAAACACACCATAAGAAATGTTTCCATCTGCTGCCCATCAAAGAATATCCTCGAACTGTATAAAGATGAATATGTATGAAGAAAGCACACCAACTTTCACCCAAGCATGGCTGATGAAAAGGATAACCACGGATGATCAAAATTGCATACATCTTGCAAGTGTAGACAAAATCCTGGTATCTCAAAATGTATAAATATTCTCCCCTAGCCAATATTTCACTACAAAATTATAATGGATAATGTTCTGTGACAACTGCATTTACTTATATATGAAAAATGTCTACCTTTTAGTTGCCTTTAATTGCTATATAAGTGACAAAAAATGACGAAAGAAAATAAATTACTAATACCATTTAACCATGACTGGCGATCTGATCTCGCAAAAGATAATCCGAGAAAAGCTCGCAGGGTAAACATAAATTAAAATACGGAAAACAACAGAAGTAATATAAACTCTGCAAAACGGCAAGACACTCCACAATTTACGCTATATTTAAAATGATATAAAGTATTCATATACTGTAGCACAAAATGATCGACCAATCAAAACGAGAGTATAAGACAGGAATCAAAAGAGCGTCATCGTGTAAAGCTTTACGATTGGGAGAAATATTATACCAAAAATTCACTTACTAGACAGTAAACGTCAACCATACTACAAACGCCATCTACCAAATCAGCCACTGGTCAAATGCAAGAAATGGATGAACTTGGCAAATTTTTACAAGAGAATTATACAGAAAGATGTTCTGTATACACTATGATAAGTCAAAAAGGGTGGAAAATTTTATTCTTTCAGAGACAGGAGGGAATATCACCAATTCACCCGATGTAACTGAAAGAAACCTTAACAACCGTTTAAACTTCCCATTGCTGCTGGGAAATCCAGCGCAATAACATATGTCGGGATGTTTGCAAAATGGCCAATAGCATCTTTGTTCGCATTGGCCGTAACATGTATCCACAGAAAAATATCAACCACGGGACGATACATTAAAATGTATCAGTGATAAAAACGTTCCTCTAATCATGCAACATTTCCCCCTTTGGTTGCATCTTTTGAAGGCATTCCAGCATCGCTTTCAAAAACATATCGTTTCCTGTATAGTCGCTCAAGAAGTATTCCTTCATTTCATGGATTGTGTGTAGGAGGCATTCTTGTGTAATTAGTGATTTTAAATTTTCCATTTCAATCGGTGTCTCATTTGGTAATACTGCTAGTCACAGTGGACCTTACTGTAGGCATTTATTTGGGATAACTTGGTGATTCGTTTAACGTACATCTTTCTAATCTAACGTTCTGTGTTTAGCAACGATTCGTCCTTTATTTAAATCTGACACATCGAATTGCGTAAAATTGGGAAGAAGAGCGCTTAGTTTGCTGTCATTCAAAAGAATTTTGCTTCGGAGATTTGTTTTAAATTATCTATTTGCTTAGTGACTTTTGAAAGAGGAGTATGTTTTGTTGGGGTGGAAACACTGCTTATGTAACACTACTGTCGAATGAATGGTCGCGTGTTCCTCTTGAGTATGTATCATGTTACATGTGGAGATTTTACCTTATATGCTTTTAGTTGAAGCTATTTTGGGGCTTCGAGCTTTAGTGAAATACCGCCTATGTGTGTGGGTAAAAGGTAGGAAATGATGGTTAAAATGTAGGAAAACGTAATTAGATATAAAAAGGACAGGCACACACGAAGTTCATAAACACAATAGAAAATAGCAACGTTTTACAAACTCGTTTAATGAACTGAGCGGAAACGGGAATAGTGTTAAAGATACACTTTGTTAACAACTGATTCTGTGTAAGATTGCCGGCAAGTTTTGGAGGCTAGAAAATTACTAGATATGTGGGAGGAAACACCTATTAAAGGAGGCAGTGCGGAGTAGGTAAGATACTTCCTAAAGAACTATAAATAAGTATTGGTCAATACAGCGGGAATTCTTCTGTAATTGTATTAATACTGCATTGGTCAACCTTTAGCACGCAATACAACTTGAATTCTGAACGAAATAGACCGATACATGTATAGAACGTTTGTGACTCCAATTTAAACTATTATTTTCCTTCACGTGGAGACGAGGGATGTGAAAATCGGCGCTGAACCTTAGTTTACAAATCAGCAAATAGATACTCGATGAAACTCAAGTATTGGGACTGCGTCAGTCATGGGATATTGTTGAACCTCATCAGCATGTTCATGGAATCACTCTTGAAGAGGGCCAGGGAAAAAAATGGGGATAATATAATCCTGGTATATGGCGTTCCGGTCTGGATATATATTTTGACCTATTGGATGATAATGATTTTCCAAGATGTTTCTTATACAATACTGCTGTGAACGAATCGTGTAATATGACAGGAGGGTTGTCGAATAAAATGAGCCATCATAGACACCACACCACGTTTTACAGTCGGACGAAAACTATCCGTTCGTGTGTTATGATACATTCCTCTAGGACCCTGTGTCTTTGGGCAATACACCATGTATTTGAACATCCTTGGCAGTTATTAGCGACTTAGGGATATCATCACGCCCATTCTATGCATTTCCCGCGATTTTATGATATTGAGTTTATGTGATAATGTTTTAAATAGTACTGCACCAACGGTGTTTATGATACTGATGATGTTACAGATGTAATAATGAATTTTACGATTCGCGATTTATATTATTGTTTTATGATTTAATGATATATTTCAAGATATATTGATGAATACTGAAGCAATAAATGATATGCAATAAAATGCAGTGACCTCGACGACACGTTTATATTGCTTCGCGTACCCTGCTGTTTATCTAGTCAACAGAAAGCAAAATGACTAAATGTATAGTTTTATAATAATAAGTGATCCCTAAGTAATAAGTTTATAATCCAAAACAACTTTCACATTGATACGAGCACTTGCTAAGCTCCTACTATAAGACACCCTTTTATTTTAGCCCACCCCAAATAGTGCAATAAACGTTCAGATCTAAACTATAATTGCATGCATGCGTTACGACACCTTTCATTAAGACAAGATGCTTATTTTTATTTAATATTTTTGTAAAAAATAAGGCATTTTATTTTCCCTCTCTACATCCTTTCTGGTTTTAAAGTTTCTTCTTCATTCTTGAGTACGATTTGATTTTATTATTAACATCTTGTTTGACGATTAGGTGTTCGATTCTCGAAAATGAATAATTATATTTTTTTTGTTTAATTATGCATATCATTAATATATTCCCCTCTCTTCATTTACATTTCGTACTTCATTTTAAATTATTTCGATCATCAACGTTTATTTGAGATAACAAACTCATAATAACCTACTATGTTATATTTAATTAATTATTTAATAAATGTGATTGACTATTTACAAAAGTGAAACAAACTTCTTATTTTAACGACATATATTTAAAAAGATATAACCATATTTTTGAGAAACGGGAATACAGCAATCATGACCTTTATTAAAGTAACCATTCACCCGTTACCTTGCCATAAATAAATTGCATAACACTTATAACCTACACTCAGCTTTCTTTTAGGGATATTCGCTTAGTTATGTAATAGTACGCCAACAGTCCGCCTACAATGTGCAGACGCTTGACGCAAAGACGAGCTGTTAAAAGTCATAGACTTAGAAACTTACTAGACTTTGCAGATTGACTTACATAATACACTTAGTGTACAATATGGTTCTCAATATTTTAGTAAAACATATAGGCCGATATTTTATCAACTCTGGCAAACTTTGTTTCTTTTATTCTAATTATGTTATTTATCTCCATCATTTGGAACGAATAGTACTCTTGTAAAACATTTAATATTAATTTGCTATCCATAAGGATACTTATTTTCGGATAAAATAAGGTACATTTTTTAACCATTTTTTGCCTATAACAGAAATTTGACGATTTGTTTTGCCAATTTCGATTTTAATAATTAACTTTCATGTTTTATTTTGACTTACAACTTTGTGAAACTTAGATTTAATTTAAATATGAGGAATATTATATTGTCTTTCCTATAATATTAATTTCCAAGTAATTCACGATAAAAACGATTATAATACAAGAATTATTTCGATAATGATAAAGATACTAGTTTGCAGATTTTAATTATAAATGATTACGCAGTACTAGATACATTATTAAGTATTTTTGAAGATATTAGGTGACTACACAAGTTACATTACAAGTCATTCGGACTTTGAATATGAGATAACACAGGTCCCATAATAACGATAGTATATCCCCAGTCCTTGTTGAATGTGTTCCTAGATTTAGTTGTAAATAAATATTATGGAATAATTGTAGAACTTTGTGACGAATATATGCCATTTTAATGTTAGATTAATGTTGTTTGTGATAATTACTGTACATATGATATTCATTTCTCAACCGATTGTGACATGTAGAATGAGTAATTAGCATTAACATGAAACCACTAAATTTTAGTTAAACTTTTATCTTCCCCATAGGTAAATCTAACATATACAAAAAAAACATCAACCAGGAAGCATTATGCGGAAATAATCGGAGTACAAAATCAAATCTGTAAACAATACACTTTCAATAATAAAATAATATGAACATGATAAAACTGGAGAGTGTCAATAGGTAAATCCTTACACTTTGAATCCAGAATCACTGAGTTCATAAACAATAGCACCTTTCAATCGTACAATAATCTAGGCCAAATCACCAACATTTACAAGAAAGGACAATGCAATCAAGACTTCCACAAACACATTCACAGTTATTGATCATATCATTCATGATTGCTAGTGTCTGGAAACACACATACAAAATCCATTTGCTGTCCATATCACTATTTACCAAAATGAATGAAAAATATACCAAGGAAATGTATCGAATGATTGTACAAGTAAGTAAACAATCTTGCGGGCCCTCATTGTCCACAGGACGGAATGCAACTGCCAAAGGCAGCGATCAGTCCTGAAGAAAGACGGAAAGTCAATTCTCCGCAGACCGGCACGCATTAGGACTGTAGACTGCCAGGACACCAACAGAAACATTTCGAACTTAAATATTCGTGGCAAGTCGCAACTACCAGTCACTTGCAGGGTAGGACAAAGTAGAACAATTCGAAAATAAACTTAAGCAAAATAAGTGGGACCATAGTTCTATCAGACGTGTAGAGAAAGAACAGTTGGAACTATCGTCAGGACATATTTTCTACTTCAAAGGGACATAAAATGGCATATCGACAGGCGTTGGCTTTCCAATTAATAAAGACTTAAGGACACGGATCACGCAAATCGAAAAAAAGTTCAGATAGAATCGAACGAGTAGTAATATAGATAACAGGAGAATAGTACGAAAGTTACACAAGTGTATGTTCCAACAACCTCGCATCCGTAGAAGTAACTCCAAGAACTATACGAAGAGATACAGAAGATCGTTAGGTGGTAGTAAATCGCATTTCAATATTGGAATGGGAAACTTCAATGCGAAAGTAGGAACTAAGCAGACCAGTGACACGGAACTGAGAAATTTTGGATTTTGCAAAAGGCAATGGAGCGGAGTAAATTAATGGAATTCTCAGAAGCCGTATATTTTCATTAGATTAATCAATACTCTACCCAAGAGGAAGCGGAAATGAAAATACGCAAATATCATTCAAAACCAAATAAAATACATTTTATCGAATAACATAAAAATGTTGGATGACGCCTCTCTTCCGAACAGTTTCAAAATCTCGAGTGATCATAGGATAGTAAGATGTAAGCTGAAAATAAATACTATACATAAGACAAAGAAGTTTACCAGAAGAAGACCGCCAGTTATATATCTGAAAAATGAAAGAAAAACGGACATAGATGCGAGATAGGACTAGCCAGCAAATGGAGAGCCTTGGAAGAGTTAGAAGATTAAAAATATACGAATAGCATAAATAAACAACATGCTGGCTGAGCTAATAAGAGAGACAACCAAGAAAATAGAAACCAGTAAAAGAAAAAGAGGACAAAATCCTCGAACAAACTGAACTAATGAAGGATTAAAGAAGATATATCAAAGAAGAGGAAATTACATTAAGAGGATTGAGTACATTGTACTGAATAAAACTGAAAGGAAAAACATAAGAAATAACTTTTGTACTGAACAAAAGTTTTGCAATATTATATCAACTTATCTATAGTAATTGTATTGCTCTTTTAAAAGAAGAGAAATATAACACATCAAAACTTACTACCGCTGTCAGATAAAAGAAAATAGCTTTCCATAATAGAGTATTAGAGTTATATCTCATGGTGTGATGTTTTTTTTATTGTATATAAGTGTCCTAGATTTTTAGTATCTTACTTAAAGTATGTATGGACATCCTCATAGCTTGGATACATCGGAAGAAATGAGAATAAGTAAGAAACTTATTACTCATTTCCCCATTGCAAAGGAAAATATCTATTCAATTTTACAACTAAGAAATATAAAAGCAAGACACTTGACAGTGATTTGTATGTATTCAGGGACACATTTTGTTTTTGATAAGGCACGTTAGAAATATATGGGATATATACAATCCAATTAAGGACCTGAATTGAAACCATCCCACGGTTAATGTTTTCCAATTTTCATTTTTTTTTTAAATTTCTAGGCAACTATGTTCCAATGTTGATCTACTGGCATAATATTAAATCTTAATCCCCCAAAATCCTTTTTAAATACAGAATAAGGCTCATATGTAGTTTAGCGGGCCTGGAACGACGGTTTTATTCCAACAAAGATTTAAATAGTTAGCAAACTTTTACTCGTGTATGAGAACAAATTAACTTTGGGATCTATAACCAGATTCTTCATCAGTTTTAGTAAAAGTGGATGTATTACTTAATGCCGGGTTTATTCAGTTAACCCGACAAAGAAAGTGGAACGCTTGTAGGACTTTTTAATTCAGCCTGGGAACCGAGGACATATTGTTAGTGTGTCTATGGGCGGAAACATACAAGATAAATACAAATACCATACATACAACATGCAACAGTGACATTTTTAAAAGGGACCCCGATAATATGTGTATACGTGTATCAAATGAAGTACTATTGTTTATGTAACAGAATAATTGGAATAGCCGGTATTGCGGGCTGCATATCAAAGGCTTTCATATGCAGTTCCGAAACATAATTTAATAGTGTCATTTTTCGTTCCCAGAAGAAAATATTTAAGACAGGATAGTTGCAGGGAATCAGAGGAAAATTATCATCCTTTCTAATAATATCTTATGAATTTTCAAGCATATCGTAGAAAAGGTTACTGTATATTTTTTATTTTATCATTCACATTTCTCTAACATTTATATTTCCCTTACTCTTGAGGGTAAATATATTTAATCAACCGTAATAAAAAATATAAACTCATTTCAGCCACGCTTTTTCGTACTAGCAAACAGTTCAAAATTCATACCATACCTAAAATATGAATCAATTCATTTTCAAATCATTGTTTTGGAAACAAAAATAACCTTAAACGCGACAGTTCATTTCGTTCCCTTAAATATTTCTTATCCAACCTCAACTATTTACGCATTCAATGATGATTTTTCTGGTATAAAAACAAGACTTACCGACTAACAGACAAACCTTTCTATACCTTTTCCACCGTTATTTTCAGCCGAAAGTCACACCATATTTTGTATTTTGATGTTAACTATATCCCTAGTTCAAATTTTATTTTTATTGCTAACTTTTGTTTTTATCTCCGTAAACGATTAATGTCCCCAAAAGCTTCTCCAACTAATCCAGAAGAAATTAAGGCAACCTAATAATATTATGCTACTTCTATATTCAATTTCGATAAGTTACAATAATATCGAATATTTTGATTCGTTGTTATAATACCCTAAATATGATTCATTTAACATATAATACCAATCAGTAAGATTTTGATTAAGCATAGAGTATCTTTATTCTTTCATGAGAATTTCGTAGTTTAGCCTGAAGCAATACGGTTATAGAATTAACCGATATCATATTAATATAATGCTTTATTATAATTTTAACTAAGGTCAATATCCCAGATTATATTAAATTAAGCACGATTTATTAGAAACGGCGACAACGCACCTTATATTCCTTAGTCTTAAGGTGTATTATGATTATTCATTTAACTTTGTTATGATGTCACATATCTTAATGTATACATCTTTATATTTTAATCCTATTATATTATCAATTTTTTAACTTTTATTACTTATTCACTATCAATTCATTTACCCAAACCAATATATTACATATATAAACATACTTCATCCAATTAAACGTCACTTTCGAAGAAATAGTGAACAGTACTTCGCATGTTCCAAAAAGGACTAAGTTCCTTCATGGAAATAGCAGGTACCCTATAACATCCAAGAATTACTTCTAAAAGAACTTTAAATTACAATACCAGCTTCAGCTTCAGTTGACACCAGATTTAACAATCTACTGAAACCATAAATTCAAATTCCAGTTCTACATACACCAGGCAAATAAGTTCCCAACAATTTTACTCACTAGTATATGACACTTCAGTGTGACAAATATACTTTCCATTCCATCAAACTATAACAACAGTGATCCACCCCATAGTCTTGAAGCACCATAGAAGCTTCCACTTTTAAGTGCAATACTATATTTTACCCAAAAATAACGTTTCCACATAAATTTCTACCACTGGATTCCAACAATTGAAACGCTCATTATAAGAAGTCTTAACATCCATTCATACATCCAAATTACTGTAGTGAATTACCCCAGTGAAAATGTTCTTCTCATAGCAAAGTGACAGACAATATTCCTTTATTTGAAATGTCATTGGACACTCTCATCCAAAGTGCAAGTTGTTTATAATCATAGTTTCCATACATATCATAACACATGGACGATCCAAACAACGAACAATTCGTTAATAATACGCACAATAAATGTATAATAAGTATACTGTTTAACGAAATGGTATTGCCATAAATTAATTTGCATTATTACGAGAACAATTTACAGTTACATTTTTTGTAACTATTTGAGTCCATACTTATATAGATTCAATGGACAGTTTTTGTTATCTTCAACTTTATATACTACGAGCTTTCTTGGTTGAAATAATATATATGAAAGAACTGAATAATGAGAGTTCGAAACTAGGCCTTACAATGAATTTAAGTAAAACAAAGGTCATATACAATCACCATGTTTGCAAAAGGGAAATAAAAATCAGCGGAGAGCCAATATACATACTTGATAAGTATGTTTACCTAAGCCAGCTCAGAATATCGAATGTCAAGTTGACTGATGAAATAAATAGAAGATGTAACATGGCGTCGAGTTCGTTTGAAATACTACACATTATTAATATTTAATTATTTCCAATAATAGTTTGAACGATTCTAAATAATCAAATATTAATGGTCATTTACTTATTCATATAACTAATATTATAATAACGAACATTCAAAGGACTCTAATAGTGATTTCAACAATCTTTAATAGGAATCATTTCCTTGTGTTTAACAACTGCTTACATGTTTTTTATGTATCAAAATATTTTACATTATAAGAACATTTTAATAGAGCTCAATTTATTTGTGTATGTGCTTAGAGTAGTTTGTTCCAGTTATTCCAACTGCAACTTTAGTGCGAGTTTGATTTACCTATTTAAGGCGCGGGTAATATTGTGTATCTTAATTTTAATATTTTATTAATTTCATTATTTTCAACTTTTTTTAGATGTTATAGTGTATTAAGTGTTACGGTATTTTGGTTTAACTGAATTATCTTTAAGAGTCACTTCCCGGCGTCTGAAATATAATAGATCATTCATTGCACTAACATTAAAATTATTCTTAGTACCACGATAATCGTTAGCTAAGTAAATATAGTAGCACGAGATAGTGAGACAAAATATATTCTCGTATTTTCTTACGAAAAAAGACTTTATTCAATACATAGGATTCGACACTGCATCACACAAGAAATAAGAATTCTTACGTACATTTGTCTTTCTCCACGAGTGAAATGCGCCGATCTAAAGAACTAGTTTTTATGTGAATGTTAATATAAGAAACTTTCAATTTAGTGTTTTGTTTAAATTGTGTAACCAGCTTTATTCTGTAAGTAGTATCTCTTTCATCCAAGAGTTCACAACAACTCCTACCATCAGAAAATAGAGTGATATTAATATTACTTAAAGTCTTCCTTCACTCTCGACAGCCTCGATACATTCTCGATTCCTCATCACTTGACTCTCAACTTCTATCGAAACCAAGTTACTTCGTTAAGATTCGTCAAACAGGAACTAAATTCCACTTTATTGAAATTACAGAATTTTTTATAACTGGTTCAAACACGCCTGAGACACCCGTAAAGTGATAGGCCACAATTCTAGCTCATGAATACGAAGTGAAAATCATTAAACCGATCAACACCACAGAAAAATCTTAAATATGAATGGTACGCTTTCTCTCTAGAAATATGTTGTTTGGTGCTTAAATTTTAATTGATATGATCATGGATATTTGGAGCAAAATGTATTTGAATTCATTTGCAATTTGATATTTTATGTGATTAAAAATTAACATGTATTTACGTTTCAGTCATGATCCAGATTTCCTCCGTCGACAAGATGTGTTGATATAATGATTCTAATTCTCTTTTTCAATACAACACATATCTAAAAACTAAATATGATCCAAACTTTTCAACCTTGTTCTACCTCAAAACTCAGTTTGTCGCCGAGGTGTTAAGCACCTTCATTCAATATACTATCCCGACAAGCTCAATAAGTTATCAATACAGGGTTTCAGATAAGATAATCGTGCAACTTATTAATGCGTTGCATGGTAAATATTACAGCCTGCGAAAATAATATTCACGGATTAAAAATAATGAATCCTTTAAGCAGAAAATCGACTAGTTTGAGCAAAATGCACATTCGGGTTTTGACGTAGCTACTTGCAAATTCCACTTGTTGTTAATTGAATTTGTAACAGAACTCCTGGTTTATGTAAATACGATATAACAGTCAAGTGTGATAGTGCAAAACCAAATAAAATACCTACTATTGAAATGAGATTTGCTTACTTGTTTCGAGTACACAGAATGGAAAAATATGAATGATACACCGCTGTGAAACAAATATAAAATTTATACTATTAAATCATTGGAAAGGAGATCGCGTGACAGCCATTTAACTTCGTATTATATTTAAAAACCACGTGCTCGCATTCAAATGCACATGCTGTTGAAACTCACGAAGAAGACCAACATCCTTCTAGTAAAGATATTAGTAGCGACGAAGACATTAAGATGCCAAAAATCCTCTAATACTTGGAAAATGAGAATTCAGTTAAAATCTACTGCATTACTGTGCGATCATTATGGAGTTTCTGAACAAACTTGCGCTGCAATTGCGTCAAGTGTCTTGCACGACTTTTGATTAATTACCGATTTTGACGTCCCCCATGGTATAGGCAAACACAAAATAAAAATAGAAAAAAGGTTAGGGCTTAAATATGTAGTACATCAGACAAATTTCCACTACAAGGTCTTTATTTGGATAGGAGGAAGGACGACACGTTAGTGGTAGAAGTGGCTCATTCGAAAAGGTTGCGTAGAGTAAAAAGTGAAGAGCATTATTCCCGAATTCAATAACCTGGCTCGTTCTACATCGGCCATATCACTTTAACTTCTGAAAATTCTGAATATATTGTCGCTTTTATGATTTTTTATCTGTCTGAGCGTGGTATTTCTATTGAAAATTTAGTTGTCAAGGGATATTATGACACTGCTGTTAATACATGTTGCACAGAAGCATGTGATTCACCGAATCGAAATACAGTTGGGGACACCGTTACAATGGGCAGTTTGCCTTCTCCATTTCAATGCACTGGGGTTGAACAATATGTTTCAATACCTAGATGCTAATCAGGGAGTCCTAAATCTTTGAGAGGGCCAATAGGTGAAAAGCTAAGTGGCTGCGAAAACCGTCTAGTTATCGGCTACAAGGCTATCGACTGCCAGATCCTAAAATTAGACAGAAATATACAAGGTACGGATCTATACAATTTATACTCGGTATTTCCATGAAAATAAACTCGGGAAAATGTAAAGGGAATTTTACTCCAGGAGATCCTGGTCCCTTGTGACACTCAAGGAGACTGACAACAGCAAATCGAACTCTCAGGTTGTACTTAAGATAAGAAAGTCCCACACCTGAACCTTAAGAAATAGTTTTATTTATTTTGAAGTGTTCCATGTAAATCTGGTTTAGAATTAAAACAAGTAAATACCTTACAGAGGGACCAAAACTTTTTGTACCAATCAATACAATCTTCGATGTACCTGTGTGAAGATTTACGTAATATTGTCGACCCTTTGATCGAACAAAATGGCTTTTCCGCTCATCCAGAAAATGTAGTGTTACCCATGAAACAAGGTAATACAAAACACATAAGAGACCTCGGATTTCCACGAATTCTAAATGCGAGACAGTTAGATCAAAATAGAAAAACTTTCAGAACGTCCAAGCCACCAAAACTCAATTTCATGGGTCTAGACTACACGGAAATGATTAACTAGAAGGACATTCATGGGTCTAGATTTATCTTCTCCCCATTATTTAATTATATCAGTGACGATGATATTATCACATATTCAATGTGATTCATTGCGCGACGGAAGATGTTGATGGATTTAAATAATATTTAAACACTATTTTCTATGGTTCTAATATACAAGAATTTGAGCTATTTCATTCGGGAAGACGGTAATTTAAAAATGCGAAATAATATAGTAAAAATTTGTTGTTTTTTTTCAAATCTCGGTAAACATCAGAGCACATATAAACCGAATATATTTCTTTTTTCTCCCTTTTTAGTATCTCCAATTCGCAACTTTCCGCGGTCTTACCACTTAAAAAAACCTGTTTTTTTTTCGGTCCACCCTACTTGATATATCTTAAATATCTTTATAAATTGGATTATATTGATCCCACATTGCACCAATCGGTATTTTTTCTAAGTCTCCTTATTATTGAAGTACCAACGTTAATGCCGCAGAAGCTGACAATTAAATAACAATAACATCAGTTAGGTCCATATATGTCTAAAATGTCATTGTGCAAAGTTGTTCCTCTCCAGAGTATATCTTTACATTTCGCTTAAGAATGGTGCGCTAACGTTACGGTAACATATTTAGGTCCTCACGGATCCTCAACATCTTTGTGGATCACCGCCATTTTTTTATAATAGTCGAACACTAACGTGCGCTACTTATGTACTAAATGTTGAATATATTTAAGTCCGAGTCTGATATTACATTTATTTTGCGATATACAAACTTGATCTCAAATTCCTCCCGACCACAGATTTTTTTCTTAAATTCGCTTAAGGTTGGAGCACTGATGTTATAGTATTGTGCACTAACGTTTACTAGCAATGCACTCGCGATAACTTTGCAGAAGATGGAGGCCTGACTATTTTTGTTACAAATTATTCGGCTCAAAAATCTGTCCTTTCTCTTTTCCCTTTAGAACATTAACATTGGTTCAGTGGCATTAAAATGCACTAAGGATGCACTAACAAACAAGTGTGAACTAAGTACGAAATAATTTGGAAAATTCATGGAACCAACTTGACGTTAGGTTGGTCACCCCAACATTTCTATCTCTGTCTTGTGTCCTATTAAAACACTAGTGTTAGTATCATGTACGATAACGTGCAATGACCATACCATAGCGATCTCATACATTTAAGTCATCTTGGGTCTAACATTTCTTCCTGGATGAATCTAACTTGACGCCAAATTTGTCCCAGCCACATTTTATCCTAATTCTCACGAAATAAAGGCTCATTAATAATATTGCGATATTCATCAAGATGCACTAATGGTGCATTAACACACACATATTCAGGATAGCCTGATGGGGATATGAGAGTGGCCATGTGACGTCAATTTGGCTACCTACGCAGCCTTTTTATATTTCTCTTAGGTAGCATTAGAGTACAAACTGTGGGTAGCTAGTAGTAACATTTACTATCGATACACAAACGATCCCACGTGCATTAGCTGGGGAAATCGAAACAGAAGCTTATGGGGAGCGAACATGATGTCAAATTGACACCTACATTTTCCCTTCCTTCTGTGGTCCCATTAAAGCATTAACGTTGGATCTATATCACTGACCCGCTATAATGATACGCTAACGAACCCACTTTTTTTTTTCAGCAAATGCGTAACGAAAGTGTATGTGAGTCAACATGATATAAAGATGAATCCCACTCTTCCTCCTCTATGTTTTCCTTTTAGAGAAATAACGTTAGTGTCATGTGCACCAACGATGCGCGAACGAATACATGTGTTCTCATCCTATAACTTCACATGGGGGCAACTTGACGGAATTTTAGAGCTTGATCAGGTGAATCATAAACTTCTGGGCACTTCAGTCACCTCTGTGATGTTCCAGAGTAGAAAGGGGAGACGGTGCTTGTTGAGGTTCATTCCTAGTTCACCGTGCGCAGAATTATCAAGTTTAATATTCTATTTTTGATTTGTTGTTAGTGTCTTCGAAGTGTAAGTGGAACCAAACCCCATAACATCGTCTTGTTTATGAAAATTCATAGAGAACAGGAAATATCCAGTACCTTCCGTCATGGCCATCTCTCACCAAGATAGAGTTCAACCTCTGGACCCAAATGTTGTCCAGACTCACTTATACTGAAAATGAAAATGTAATCACTCCTAGTTGCTTATTTCAAAAGTAGTATCCAAGACGAAGGGTTTTTTTTTTAAATAATAAACCTGTCTACTTCGGAATGATTTGTATTCTCCAATGATCATGTATTTAAAGTTACTTGATTTCGATAAAATCGGAGAGCTAACAAGTGATTTACACTAATATTTTAAGTATACAGCAATATACACTGTTATTATTACAGGACTAATTACATACTATTACAGTAACTGCAATCGACTGCATGCTAGCCCACCGGTTGGTTGCAAGACAATTATGATCGACATTGTGAGCATGATCTTGAGTTCGAGTCTCGCGTGGGCGCACTGTACAGGATGCATTACAAAACTTGCAACCTACTTAAAAAAAACTGCAGATCACGACATTAAACGCACAACAATTTGTATGGGAAATCAATAAAATTCAATCAACAAATGGAGTACATACATCAATTCTTGTCTTTAAAACATGGATTCACAGAGCCGTAAAAATAATATGATAAACATGATCCTAACACCAGAGCGAAAATACTACTCTGTCGGGTTGGTATTGCAGCGTACCCAGGACCGTGGATAGAAAAGATCAAAGGAAAATGGTTGTCGAAGAGGAGGTTAGAATGGAACAGGTACCTGACAACAAACAAAATATAACCCCTCAAGTCGCTTTATCCCAGTTGAGTGATAAGGCTAACGTCTTCCAGAAACGAAGTCTGGAAAGAAGATTCCGGGCTATTTCCACCAGGGTAAAGAAAAAAAAAGTATACAAAAATCACCAGGAACATGTTATGTTATTCTGTTTGCTCCTCTCCGCGCCCCAATACACTGCCGGTTGAGTAATCAAGGACTTTCTGAAGAAACTCGTCAGAGCGGAACCGATGTTGTCAAAAATAAACGATGTCATCAACTCTTTATAGTTCTACTGTCAAATAACACTCTATATCGTGTGGGTACGACTGATCAAGAAAACAAACCTTCGAGAGATTTGTAGAAAGCTGGACACTTGTCTTACCTTTGGGAACGCCAGGATCTACAGTCAGCACCTCCACCACTATATCTCTCTGAGAAGGATGCTGAATCAGAAGAAAGGGAAGTGATCACTTCTTCACGCTTATCTCAATAATATGTGTATATCACCTTCATATAACACCTTCATATAATCAAAAGACACGGCTAATCAGACCTCTCTAAGGTATATCTTTAATGAAGACTCCGTTTCACTTATAGGCCAATAAAAAAACGAAAACATCAGAGTAAGTCTAAACAACACGTCATCACAAGAAATCGGGCCCCGAAACTTTCCCTCGGTGGGATTCGCAAAGAAACGCGAGATACAACGAGAAAAGCAAAGCCCAAAGCGAAAAGGACAAACAAAAGTGGAAGAGAGCGCAATAGGGATGTTACACTCCTCCCCACACGAATAGAAGGAAAGGAAATTAACAAAAAAATATATGTCATTAAATTTATTTTCCATACATAAAACATAAATATCTAGCATACGAGCCAGACCTAGCAACAAACAATACACTGAACACAATCATTCAAAGTCTGCTAACTAAATAAATTACGTAAACAACCAAGGAGTAAACAACCAAGAATATTATAAAGAGAGAATGCAATTTAAAGTCAATAATACTAACTAATATATTTTAATAATGATTAAACTATTATTTAGGAATTGAAGTTAATAACGAATATGGGTAGTATACAAATAAATGTATAATATTATATTATTATAGAACTTATTTTGGTTTAAATGGTATTGACTGATTTTTTTTTAAAATTAAATTATTTACTTTAGTTATAGATTAAACTAAGCTCAAGCAAAACAAAATAAACAGACAAAACACGGAAATAATTCATCTCATCACAACCAACCAGGACATAACTCATAGTCTTCGAACAGCTCAGTTATAATGAGCTCCACTTACTGTGCGTATACATACGTTGTACATCCGAATTCCACCACCAACTCACTTATTCTGACTCATCAATTCCATCTCCGTCTGTTCAGAGCAATTGAATCGTTTCAATTTTCGGAAATTATATTTCCACGCTTCAATTTCCGGAAGAGTTGCTTGGCTTGCACAATTCGAACAAAGCTCAGCAACGATATATGGTACATGGTACATGTCAAAGTACTTCTTGATATTCCTATCGATTGCAGAACTTTGCCCCCTAGCACGAATCAATACAAGATCATCCACCTGCAATGCAATAGCATTGTTATGATTATGTATTTCATTATTGGCTTTATTCTTCTCGATATTCATCAGTGCGAACTGATGTCGCTGTCGACAGTCAATATCTTTCAGCATTTTAGGCCAGTCTACACTGCGCTTAAAAGAGTCTGAAGCACTGTGGTTCAAAAATAACTGCCAGTATTAAACCGGCACCTAACGACACTGACTGGTTTAAAAGAGAACAAATCTCAGATAGCCGAGTACTCCAGAACCTTTAGTCATCTCCAAAAAACACTCTAATTAAACAGTTCGCCTCACGGTGAATACGTTCCACCTTTATCGCTCGGGAATTGTAACAGTCGTCATGACATGCTTAATATGCCATGACTCGCAAAAATCCTTCCAACGCTTCGAAGTAACTGGGTCCCACGATCGGAAGTCGTGAAGGTGGGCGTAGGAAAATGATGCAAATACTGTTTGTTCAAAACGTTAATAATTTCATTGGTAATAGCAGATCGCAAAGGATACAATATAATATAATTAGAATACATTTCTACCAAAGATAATACAAAATTATAATGACAACGCCTTGAAAATTTGCTAACAAATTCACATGAAACTCTTTCATGAGGTCGTTTAGCGACTACATGACAGTGCTCCAACATGATTTTCTGGTTTGTATCTTTTGTACGGGCACACACTAGGCAGTGCCGGACAAAACTAGCTACATCCTGCCGTAGGCCCTTCCAGAAAAGAGACGGCGGAAAGAGAATGTAGCACTTCTGCGAACATAAATGCTACTCATCATGTAATTCTCTAAGTACTTGAGGTACCAAGGCCTTAGGAATCACCAAAAATCTGTCATTCGGCACACACCTGGAACGTACGTATAGCCTTCACAAATGTTGACAACAATCAGTACATCCAGCCTGAAGTTTGAGGAACATCCTCCTACTATAGTCGTCATCTAACTTGCCACCTTGCATTCCTCAATAAAACTCTTCCATGACAGACTATTAAAGACGAAGTTCACTCAAAACTCCTTACACTCGTTTTCAGCCTCCACTGGCGGAGATCTGCTAAGTCTATCCGCGATTTGTTTGGAAGCCTCAGCGAGATGCTCAAAACCAAGATCGAACTCCCGCAACCGAGTTGTTCTAGCATCTAAATGCCTCAAAGTCTTAAGCTGAATAATCGACTTTGAGTCAGTGTGGAAAATGACGGGTATACCAGTTATGAAGTCGGCAAAATGTTCACACAAGAACACAGTAGCTAATAGTTAGAACTGGAAAATAGATATAGACAACTTTGTCGGTTTTACTCTACGACTTGCATAAGCAATCATACAACACTCGCCATCACGCACCTGCACCAGGTATTCAGCCATGATTAGCTGAGAAGCGTCACTAAACAAATGATAATCAAAACTAAAATAAAGCTGAATCAGAGCTTTTCCTTTGACAGCATAGGGAACGGG
Organism: Lepisma saccharinum; assembly: GCA_022664845.1. NCBI lineage: Eukaryota > Metazoa > Arthropoda > Insecta > Zygentoma > Lepismatidae > Lepisma > Lepisma saccharinum. The sequence goes on from JAGDQP010001674.1 coordinate 79,627, forward strand.
ATAATTCTTAGTTTTCAGAGGTTAACATAATTTTTACCATAGAAAGACTATCAGGTCCAGCATGTTTACAAAATAGATGGTGAAAATACAACAATAATGTAAGCAACTGTAAATGCAAATCGTGAGATAGATTATTACAATTATCAACATAATTTTTAATCTTTGTCTCAGGGACTATAGCTTCATCTTAGAGAATATTATCAGGAACGGGCACTGAAATTACCGTGAATGCTGTGCATGGCATTTCGACAGATCTCCCATCCAAACCACATAGTCGAAGAGCTCCGGCCTTCGTGTCCTACAAATATTTTTCATCAGGGATGAAAGGCCTTAACTCAACTCCTTCTGTCACAAAAACACATAAGTTCAAAAATATTGTCAAAAAATGTTCAAGAAAAATGTTCTTGTAACCCTCTATTTTATGGTTCCCCATAGTAAAAATTCCCTTACAACTAACCCCAAAAACAGGTTTCAATGTAGCACGTGGCAGCAGGTCAAAAGTTTCTTCCATCTTACAAAAATAGAATATTAAGTCTGATCCCGAATCATACATACCATTTATTTCAAGTAATGCCACTTTCCCAAATATAATAAGGGGACAGATAGAATTTAGTAGGGCAAAACACCACATTTTCGTGTACCACAAATGAGATGTTTAAAATAATCTCATCACTCTCGGGGTGATATCCCCTCTCGTCATTCTCACAGCCAGTGGACCGGTCCAAATGGAATATGCGGGACCTTCCCGGCCCTACTGAAGACCGTCTGTGGCATTTAAACCATCATCAATCGAGCGAGAAAGTTAAGCCGAATTTTAGTTCCAATACCTTCAATCGCATTAGCACATATCTGATCGGTTTGAGTTATATTATTAATATAAGCTGATGCAGGATCGACTGTCTTCGTCCAACAACTACAACTCACTGGCCTAGAGGACTTGATTAGTATTAGTAGAATTCGCAGAGTTTTTGTTCATATTCTGCGCGTAATCATGATGCACATTATTGTGGCTCTCACCATTACTACTATTATTGTCACAAGTAGCAAAATTACTTCGATCATTTTGATTACAAAAATGTATGTTATTATTTCCAACGTCAAAATAATTCCTTCTTTCCAGTCATTATTACTGAAATTGCCATTACACTTCCAAAATATTTGGTAAGGACAAATATTCCGTGAATTAAAATCAATATTTGAATTATTACCAAAATTAGAAAATACAAGTTTTGAAGCATTAGCATTATCCCTATCTGGAGTATTATTTTCAGTTTGAGTACTATTCATACTTCTTTTTAAACTAACGTTCCTAACGTTAAGTTTCAGTTTATTATCATTAGTATTGGAAACTTTGGACCTATTGGTTTTATCTTCTCCAAGTATTTCTAAAATAGGGACGATATTCCTGTTTGATTCCCCAGGTGTAGGACCTAATGTTTTCAGCATTTCGATAAGATTATTCACACTGTTTGTTTCGTGCAGTCTTAATAACTTTACTACTGAATCGGGCAATGGATGAGTTATTATTTCAATAGCATCCTCTTCATTGCAGTTAGTTGCGTATCGTTTGCAGTAATTCAGTAATGTCCATACAAAGTGAGCTATATTATCATAGTTAACAGTGGTGCACTTGACTGAATATACTAGTTGAAAATAGCCTTTTTCCAAGCGGGGATTCTCAAAATGTTTCACAAAGAACCGCAAAAAAAAATATGATTATTTTGCATATTGTATTGTTCATGAGTAAACTAAAATTGGACTTGTCCAGTAAGACGTCGTGCTACAACTTACATTCTGTCAAATGAATGCAATTTTATCAAATTTCAATATTAGGTCAAGAGGTTAAGGCATTTGGTAGGATATTCATATTGCGTTCAGCAAAAGTGGGGAACCAATTCAAGTCACTAACGCTCAACAGTTTAGTATCCAACCTGCTAGTATGATCTAAAAGATTTTTTTTTATTTTTGGGGGGGACACCTTCCACCCATGCCTCTTAACATGCTTTGCACGGATTAAGTTTTGCACTTTTAAGAGCGTGTAACACGTTCATCTTAATACTCCTTAACCTTGGACACCCTTGTCCCTAGGGATTGTTCGAATACGAGGATTCTGTCATTGCAAGAATACCCTGTGTTCCTCCTAACGAGCCAGCTGGTGTTGCGGGACGTTCTTGGACCACGCATCCAAGGGTAACACTGGTCTTGGTTCCTAGTTGTAACTTGTTGCTAGGGGGAGTCCGTATCTACCTATATACTTTATTTTGGCAAAGGAAAAAAAAACACATTTAGATGACACACACATGACAAGACAACACAACACTATTTGAGTGGTTTCTTCTTATTTGCTTCTGGACATTTCTTTCCTCCAATGATATAAGAAATAAAGTGAATGTTTAGTAGTCTTGTTCTTTTCTTCTCCCGTTTTGGCTTGCGTCACTAGTCATCGCAGGAGGTCTTCTTCTTCTTTCTTCAATTTAATGACTCTGTTGTTTCCTCTAGTTGCTAAATTGTTTCATTTAATTCTCCCATTTACTCTTACTCATTCACTCATGGGATTTTTTTTTCTTCTAGTGGATAATAGATGTTGTTTCCGCAGTCACACGCCTTAATATTCTTTCGTCACATTCGCATGCACTCACGGTACAGATTTCACCTCGTTCCCATCACCACACACATTCACTACTCAACAACACATGTACAGCGTCCGCTGCTGCGGTTCCAGCAACGCCCTGACTTGCTGCTGGTTTCCAGCAGTCACACAAATACTCCAATTTATCAAGTCTTTTACTTTGTACACATATTCTTTCCCTTTGTTTTTATATCAGACTTCTTGTTTTGTTTCTCGATTGTCTCAATTGGGAAGACGCGGTTGTCACGGTCGCCACGCACCGGGGATTTTGTTGACGCCGCAACCTGAGATCCAGATCTCCTTCCTGTAATCTCTTCCTTTGATAAGCTGACACATTTGTCGCTACCTCCCGGAGGGCTCCCACTAGATCTGGATTTCGCAGATATTCTGCGACTGTCCTGTCCCCCAGAAGAGCCCGTTGTTCTTCCACTATTTGGGCTGTTTCTCTGCATCTTAACAGCACACGATCTGTGATTGAATCCGCACCCCAGACACGGCACAGGTTATATTAGATGAGTCCAAGATCCCCCAGCCTTTGCCTGTACGGGCCGTGACCAGTTATTAGATATAGTAGGCATCCCTCTATTTCAACTTCCATCTTCTTCCTCTCAGCCACGTCTTGATTTATATTATGAGTTCATCTTGCTTTAGGTATATTATCCCAGAATGTTTGCCACGCACTGGTCAGAATCTCCTGTATTTGGCCTGTTTTCCGCCTGTTGATGTATTATCTGCTGTATCCTGTCTTGCTTTCCTGTTTTGAGCCAGATCGCGAAGCCCTTTCTTTTATTGCAGGTGCATGGGCATGGTCACGGTCGGGATTTTGAGTGCTTCTATCGGAGCGGTTGTGTTCGCTCCTGTCAGACACAGTAGTAGCTGTCTTTGTGCTTTGTTTATGATTGTTTGTTGTTTCACATCATCCATCCGGTTGCTCCAGACGCTGGAGGCATATCCTACTATGGATCACCTTATGACGCCATGGTACATCCTTATTATTTTCATAGGTACTTTAAATTCGTTGGTTGCTATATTTACAATTTTATTAGACAATTTTATTCCCTTACTTTTACTGTATTTGCGTGGGATCTAAAATAAACCTTTTTGTCTGAAATAACGCCTAAGTATTTAAGTTCCTGTACTCTTTTGATTGTTGTGCCATATACTTTTATTATCAGACCTGTGTTGAATTTCATGTTTCCTTTAAATAGAACAGATTTAGTTTTCTCTGCTAATGTAGTTAATTTATTATTTTAACGCCATTGTTTTTATTATTTCCTTTGCCCTATTTTGTATCTCATTCCTGCTATTTCCTTTGACAACTACCACCAGGTCATGCGCGTATCCGACGACATTTTCCTCATGTCCCATATTATTTAGCAATTTCCAGACATGGCTTAAACATTATATCCCAAATAATTGGGCCCAGCACAAATCATTGGGCATCCTTTAGTTGGTGATTTTCCAGTGGAACATTCAGCAGTGTCTACTTTTATTTGTCTATCCTGAAAGTAATTTCTTAGAACCATCCATGCAGATGAATTCATTCCTAAATTATTAAGCTCCTTTAGTACTCTAGGCCACCAAACCTTATCACATGTGCTTGCTATATCAAAGAAAATTCATGTTACATACTTATAGTTGTCTTGTTTGAGATTAATTATAAAATCTCATATTCCTTTGATGGCATCCTCGGTCGAGTTCCATCGCTATAATTCATACTGTGGTATACAGTTGTGCATGTTCATTATTTTTTCGTTTATTTTTTATGCTAAAATATATTTAAAAATCTTAATTATAATGTTAAGTAGGCAAATCGGTCTGTACGATTGAGGATTCGAACGAGGTTTACCACATCCCATTAGTAGCACCGATATGTTTGCGACCTTCCACGGTTCATGGAACTTTCCTTGAGTCAGACATTCTTTATAAAGTCTCGTCAGGTATGGTGCCCTAATTTCTATATATATATATATATATATATATATATATATATATATATATATATCTTCTTTAATTCCACCTGGACCAGCTGCCTTTTTTGTTTTATTGCGACTCCGATATCATCATTTGTTACCGTTTGTGGATTCAAGTCTATTTTCGTGTCCTGCATATGTCTTACCTCAATTCTATCTGAATTTCTTCATTATCCTCATCTGTGTTTTCATCTGCGAATAATATTTTGAAAATAATATTTCCATTGCTTCATTCCAGGTTTTGTATATGATCCGTCTTCTATTTTTAGATTGTTAAATACTCCTTTAGTTTTAATTTTGTTCAATAAAATCTTGTAGGACATACCCCACACATACATGTTAAGATTTGTTTCCAGAAACTTACTCCAGGTCTTCGTTTGGTTTTCAAAGTTCTTTTTCATATTCCTGCTTGATTTGACGATATGTTCCGAGCGTTGTCTGTCGTAGTATGTTGTCTCCAGCAGTTTTATAACTCTTCCTACTTACGTTAAGTTGTTGTTTTAATTTTATTAACTTCCTAGTTCAGAAGGGTCCATTTAGACTAATTTATGTTTGGTGGTGTACAACTTTTAATTGAATTTGTTGTTGCATTCTCTAGGTCAGTTACCAATTTGTCAAGGTTTATATTTCATTTTCAATTTCTGGGATTATTATATTTTTTTTATATTTATTTTCATGTTTAATGTTTTATCGTTTTATATAAATGCACCATCTTCTTCCTTCGTTATTTCTGCTAAAACCGATTTCAAAGCTGATGACAACATGCTGATTTGCAGTTTCTGAATCCTGTACCCTATAGTTGCGGATCCATGGATGCAAATTACCTTTTGACATTGTTACGTTTATATTGATCTCCGCTCCAGCTCTGACCTGAAATGTTGGTGGTTGATCTGCTATTTTGTGAACTGTTAGATTATAATGATTTATTATATCTTCATGTTTGTCGAAATTTTCATCCGTTCTAGGGCAATGCCACAGCGAATATTTTGCATTAAAGTCTCCCAAAACAAATATATTTTCCCCTTAATTTCCCGATAATATTTCCTCTAATCTATTTGCGAACACATTCACTGAAACTGAAAATTGGCAGTACATATTTATAAGAGTTATTAATTTACTGTTTAATTGTATTCTTATAGCTTGGATCCATCTACGGGTACTTTGAGTGTCTACTAGAATGTTGTTTGTCTTAATAAGGATAGCCACAGACACCAACGGATTTGGATCTTCCTGCAGCAGGACCATTGCGTCGGTTCTCATTCCAATCAATCTTGTTTTATTTACATAGTGTTTGTTTTATTTATGTAGTGTTATATAGTGCTATGTCCACCTTCGCTTTATCACAGTATAGACTAAGTTCTTGGCTGGCTAATTTGGATTTGTCCAGATTTACCTGGACTATTGGAAACATTTATTGTTAGGGCTTTCTCGTGTGGACATAACATGCTGGAATTTTTTCATTAGGATAAATACTGTGAACCCGCATGCCATCACGAACTGCATATAGATTTTGTTGAGCTGTAGTGTCTCATTTCTTCTTGCAAAGACCTTATCCACTAGCTCTAGTAATTCATTTGGTTCTGTCGTTATTGCGCTCGAGCGTAGATTTATCCAATCCACTTAATCAATTACTGGGAATGTGATTGTTTTCCCATTGGGGTGGATATTTCTTACAAAAATTCTCAGCACAGTCAATAGCAGCTATTGCTCCTCAAGTCCTGAGATGATATAGCTGTTGTTCTGACTCTCTTAGAGTTTATTAGGATTGAAAGTAGTTACCTCCTTTACATCTTATCTCTTCTGTTCTTTTTTCATTGATTCGGTCTCTTCCATAGATGCTTGCCTCACTTCTATATTCTCTTTTGTTCTTTTCTTCTACTTGTAGAATCCTGGAATCAATTGCTTCCATCCACTTTTCTTATTCTTGCTTTTTTATTCTGCTTTGACGTTTCTTTCCTCCGTCACCACATATCCTCCATCTCCCTCGTCTGAACATTCTTCACTATGAGTTCCTCTATCTTATCTCCCTCTGATTCTTCCTCGCTATCCTTGCTTTCAATTGGCTCCAAAGTATTCCATATTCTAGTTACTTCCGTATGCAGTGTTACATCCTGTATTATTAATCCCACGTTTGTTTTTCACTTATTTAAGTATTAATAATACATCCTTAGAGTCTGCCCCGATAGGCCCATTCCAATAGCTTGTATTTGAATCATGATCCTTTTCTCGCATTCCAGTATTGTAAATAGTTTCATTGTGAGTTCCATAATCTCTCAGGAAATTCTCGGATGTTGAGTTTATGATGACTATTTTACAGTTATATCGATTTTTTGATAGATAAATTTTCATTTCATGTTTTTGTCTAATTTGATATCCAACTTCTCCATCAGATCAAGATCATATTTGTCGTGCGACAGGGCTACACACTGCGCCAAGGGGAGGGCAGGAGGAGGGTGCGGTATGGCTGGAGGTGTTAGTACACAACCATACGTAACGGAGGTTAATAATCAACAAATATCACGCACCCATCACCAATGACTCCGAAGGTGCATACGTTTACACTCGTGGTATTTTAACACTGACCAATTCTTAAAACTTACCAACCACTGATCTACAAGACTGCGCGATTCCTGACTGGATTCCTTCATAAGTATGGCCGCGGGCCCTTGGTGTTCAATTGTGTTAGGTTGAACACCCGCCGGTACCGCTCCCGGATAACGCTTGGGAAAGTCTCACACGAAACTACTCTCAATATTTGAGCGTTCGGGTTTCCTAGTTAACCTTGGAGTGGAAGTTGGATGTTGATACCCTAAAGTCTGGGATCTAAAAGGAAAGTAATACTCTTCCAAAGTATCAGTTAAAGTTATTTTCCGTTATAAATTTAATTTACTCCCACTGTCTTCGTTCGAATTCGTTCCCGAATCAATACATCGAGAACGAATTTTCATGAATGGCATCTGCGATTAAGAGTCAACGAACACTTCAATATAGTATAATTAGCTGTAACAGAAGAAGTAGTAACTAATACTTGTAATTCTATATTGGTAGTAAATGGTATGAAAATAGAATGCTCTTCATGAATAATACGATTAAACATTATATTTACTGAAATTTTTAATAGGCATCAACCCATTATATTTTCCCCAAAACTCTAAACACAAAGTGTTGAATTCATAACGCAAGCTTTCGAATTTGTTATCTATTTTTTTCGGTCTTACTGCTCAATTCCGAGGAAACACTAGCAAGATTGGCTTTCACATAATCGATACTTTTATTCAACACAGTATTCGTACTCTTAAAGCGTAAGCTCAGATGAGTAGCGACTGAATCTAACTTCTGTGATAACTCACCTACACTCCGCGACATATCAGCTGATGACGACTCCATCTACATCCGAATTCTTACGACTTACTTGAGGAGTCACGTAAATACGATGCTCGCTGACTTGAGAAGTTACATTAGTTCGGAGTTCGCTAACGTTATTTTGAAGTTCACCAACACCAGTGTCCTCATTCTGTGTTAAAGTCGCATATGTACTTTTAAACTTAATGGTCGATCCATCAATCAAATACAAGATATCATCTTGGCTTGAACCACTGCCAGAGAATGGTTCGAGATCGATATTACTTTCAATTTCCGAATCTATCCCTTCTCTCTAAGGTGATTCTATCTACCCAGAGTACACAACTTACATAGGTACCGTGATTCTTGCGCTGCTTTCATAAATGACGGTACCATTTCACACCTAAGGTGCTTCTGTTGAAGGCAAGTAACACAATATATTACCGCTTCCGTCTCTTACAACATGCGAGATTGTAAGAATGGTCTCCTGTAACTTCAATACTACTATCAATTACAAGAGACATATCGTAATTATTACTATCACATACACAAATTAATATATTATGTTATCACACTTATACAATAATCAAAACAATTAGACAACATATAATAAGGAACTACTGTTAGCAATACCCCTCTTCGCATCGGAAACTAGATCCGCATAGCGATCATTACATGTTTCCATTTAGTTATTCTTAAAACACATTGCGTAATTACCAGATAATTAATAAAATATCACCTTTTTGAGCTCATAATCACATCTAATCCAACTAATCCAAAAGTCGGTAGAATTTAAAAAAAAAATACCTTGCAAGTTGTATCTTACTACAACGTAAACACGTATTAGTTTTCGTTAGGTTAGGTAACATTAGCTTACGCTGCTCTGTATTCCGTACCATACGTTTAAACGTTTTCTCTCTATTTGTTTCTGTGCCTAATTCTCTAAATAATTTGACATACAACGCAAAGGTATTAGGTCAGGATCATAAGATCCAACACTTGCTTTTTTTATGTTCGAGTATATGTTAACTCTAAATGAAAAATCTACAAATTTAAAAGGGTAAAATGGCATAACGTACTCACATCACCAAAATACATCAACATACGAGAAAACACAAAAACAAATGCCTCCGCGAAAATGCCACAGAAACCAAATGCATACCTAGTAACGATGAATAATATCAAACTGCAACACTTAATCACAATTATCCATCATAACTAATGTCATTCTGTTTGCTCCTCTCCACGCCCCAATATACTGTCCGTTGAGTAAGCAAGGATCTTCAGAAGCACCTATTACACACCTCAGAGCGTAACCGATGTTGTCAAAATATCACTAACATTACAAGATATATGAAATCAACCATCCTGAAACTTTCATATAATAATTTTGATTAATTTTAAATTATCCATTAAAACATACCTCTTTTGAAGAACACTTTCTGAGTTAATAATAATAATAATAAAATTAAAAATGATTAGGATATTTTCAACACATATTCGCTAATGGGTCACACATCATCATATGAGGAAGACACAATTTTAAAAGAACACCCGTCTGAGATGGGGTTATAAGAGACACATTGACTAAATTAAAGCATCGCATGTGATTAATCACCCCGCCGACCGAATTGTACCGATATCGAAGAAAGCCAGGCCAACAGCATACACTAATCGAAATATTGCAAAATTTTAAAAATAATCCCGATAATGATTATACAAGAACTTAAAAAAAAAAGGCTGATGTTCTCACAAATTTCACTCGAAATTATACAGGTGCTGGCGTTCCGAGATGGATCACTAATTTTAGATAGACGGTATTTGCTACCTGGTCATAACTTTCCCTATTGGCAATTAGCTCACCACATGGTTTATCCATCCAAATTCATAGAATAACCTCTTCTTCGGTTTCAGAAACTACGATCTCATTGACGACCCACAACATTTGTGGCTTTGTGACATACATATCTCTGTAATAATACCACGCTTATACATTCTCGAAAATTACACTTCTTCCTACAACATTTAACTTTATTATGGCTGATAATCAATACGTCGAAACTATTCGCCGCCATATTATGATCTGCTTCCCTGTCCTTTTACCGAATTAAAACGAAGCCGACGTTAGTACCAATTAAAGGACAGGGCTAATCAGACTCCTCTAGGAGATAATTGCCCATGTCTTTAATGAAGACGTCGCTTCCCTCCTAGGCCAATAAAAAGGAAATATATCTGAGTATATTCAAATAACACGACATCACCAGAAATCATTTCCCGAAACATTCCAACAGCGGATTCGCAAAAAGAATAGATTATAGAAAAATAGATACTACGAGAATAGAAAAAAAAACTCAAAACCAAAAGACAAACAAAAGTGGAAGAGAGCGCAATAGGGATGTTACATGATCTAAAATGCTCTTTTATTTCAGGGGAAATATACATGTAAATCAAGACATTTGTTTAGAAGAAAATTACAATTAATATTAAAATATCCTGTCCGTCGTTTTTTTTTTAAATCATTGCCCCATCTTTTGCTTTATGATTATTTTCCAAGCTTTGAAAAATTCTTCAAAAGCGATCTGAAGCCTTTGTATTAGATATGATTTATAATTTGTCTGGTCAAAATGACGAAATATTAAGAATCTCAGTCATGCCAATCAGTGGGCGAAGTCAGAATGTGGCTGGTTCCCTAGTGATGCTTAATGTATGAATATATGCCTGTCTGATATAATGAACATTACTATTTGGAACATATATATTATCATATTATATGATACAATAACTACAGTCGAATTAATCAAGAATTCCGCCATAGCAACCTGGGGAACTCCACATTCCCCAGGATAAAACCCAACTAAAAAACTGTTATTGTGGATATCGATTGAAAACGGTCAAAACTCTACTTACATCCTCAAAACTGAGAATTCTGGTCGAATCCCTGATATAAAATAAACTCTGTAAAAAATGCATGGATGCACATATTGTGATATTGGACAAATCTGCATAGTTTATTTACATATTAAGAGTCGCATACCAATCAAGAGGTGGGTGTCCTAGTCGGAACCCAGATCGCTTTTTTAATAATACCTGTACCTTTCAGAGTTATGTTATAATTTTCCGGACATAGTGAAATAAAAATTTCTCAACCTGTCAACAAAAAAGGGGACAAAATTGTTTGTTTAACCTACCCATTAATTCCAGATCACAAATTGTCACTTTGCCGTGAACTTGATGTACTTTTCTAGTTATTTAATAAGGTTTCCACTAGAGGGAAGACCAACAATGTTTGGTACACTCTTGTGTAGAATTCCTTATGAAATTGTTCGATATGATAATACATCTAAAAATGTTTAATAATATTGCATTCAATATAATAATAGTTTTTATTTTCGCAACTCGTCATGCAATAAGAGCATCTGCTAAAAACTCACAGTTATAAAACATATTATTGTGATTAGAATTTATACGACGTGGTGTTGTAGCTTGTTGCGTTTTAGAACTCACAAATATGATATTTTTCTTTATATGAGGACTGTTAATAATATTCTGAGATTTTAGGTACGTGATGGAAAACCTCCTTGGTTGTTTTCGGTTATAATATTTACGGGTTGGTTCGGGAACATATCAAAGTTTTTCTTAGAATACTTCTGAATAAAATGCCAAATTAGTACATATTCTTTGAGAGAACACGCGCCCCAACCTCCTCTCTTTGGGGGTTTTCGGTACAAATTGGCGATTGGTACGCAACTCATTATATGTCTATTTTGATTCGAAAAAAGTGAATCTTTTTCCTAGGATAATTCTTCATACATCGTAAAAAGAGATCATATTCCTCTGAGAGGACATTTGTTAACTCGGCTTCTGTCTGGATACACCACTGAAAGGCAACTCAAAATACGTACTTGGGCCCTATGTCATTCTACGGTATTCAGTAACACATATCCGGTTAGATAATTTACATGTACGGTTAATTACAAAAAATCATCCACGTTGATTCCGCACCGCTCCCTCCTTTGGTATTATTTTTTGTAAATGTATAATTAGTATGTAACTGTTAGTGCGCTTCAAAGAATTATGTGAAAAAAAGTCATATAAAAGCCTGATTGACACTACATACACGAATGAATTTGAATGTTTTGTTAAAAATATAAAGATACATGAGGCAGACGAATTTAACTCATTTACGTGGAATAAATAAAATAACTAATTAACAAATGCTTATCTACCCCAACACTGTGTGCAAATCACGGCAGTCTCCAACTAAGCGCATGATTACACCAACTTACGAGACACATACAATTATTATTCTACTAAAGCATTAGAGGATATCAACATCTACCTTTAGACGTCGTCATTACATATTTTCTTACATAAATATTTGAATGCATACGACATAGCTAATTCTGGACAGGAACTCGAATGTTTAGGGAAACAGGCAGATTGTGTGTTGATGCCTATACATGTTTACATAATCAGGTAAACAGATTATTGATTACGGCACGAAATTTTTCTAGGTAGACCAGACGAAATAACATTACATAAGTTATGATTACGGGCCATCCTTTCTTATTTTGTTTACTGACCTGCAGTGTTTTCCACCTTGTGTTATCGTCACCAAAGAGGAGAACAAGCCTTCGAGATAGAAGAGGCATCAATGAAGTGACTGGTAGTCAGAGATCTGAATTCGTACTGAATACCTCATACAGTCTTCTATCAAGTTTCAACCGGCTAACATAATAGTTAGTAATTATTCGTCGTCTGAGTCAGCCTGGTGAGTTAAGTGCCTATATTGTATTATTTAATCATGTGATTAAACCATGTCAATGTAAACCTCTCGCTTTATATTTTATTCTGTAACTACATTGCTTTTTCTGATCCCAGTATAAATGACCTCATTTTACCTTAAAAAGGCTGCAAAGATACATGGTTGTGATCCGTGACTTTTTTTTAAGAACAAACTTCGAAACCACTTAATATTACACTCATATGCTAGTATAACTATCATTCTTTGGAATCATGGTGGAAATGCGTCTTATATCAAAATAATTTTATAGCATCCTCCATGAAAAAATGAAAACGGTACCCTTTATTGAGAAATTTTGGACATACTTGTCAAAAACACTCTAAGAGCTACTGGCTATGGAATGTCATATCGCTTTGAATGTTCCCCCTCTACTCTATATGTCGTTCTTTTCTCACTAGCACAAAGTGCATTTCTTTTGTTCGACTGGCATACCAGACAATTTAAATGTTTTAATTTGCTTTCAAAAAGCGATGCAGTACATTACCTTATTGTTCGTTTCTTTCATATATGTATAACACTAAGATATGCTGCTAGATACAACTTGAGATCTGAAAGTAGGGTAATATTACAGTGTTGGCTATATAGTAGTATTTTAAGCATTTGTTATTTGTTACATGCATTTTGTTATATTTATTTATTTTTATTCTCTGAATTAGAGCGTTAGTATATTACAGAGTCCTTAAATAATTTTATTACACGTGGTAATCCACCTCCCGATAGAGACACTGGTAAAACCCAACCGGAAGGAGGTGGCAATCCCCCACAGCCAAACAAACAAATAGTTAAGTCTCCGTCATGCAATGCAGGTAAACCATTTGTTTTTTGTTTTTGTTTTTCAAAATTCAATTTAGTTGTTGAATTGAACAGATGGACTAGTGATGAGGCCAAACTTTGGCTACGGGTCAGCTTAGAAATCAACCCACTTGATATTTTCCTGTGCCTCCATAACCAAGAAGACTTTAGCTGTTTGTCTTATAAGCGATTAGCATGAATTATTGCAGACCAACTAATTCCATCTTCGCACTTTTTTCAGATCGGGAACCTTTTGAATTCTACAACAGCAGGAAGGTGAAAACCCGATTCAGTACATAATTCAGAAGCATAAGATAATCCAGTAACTGAATCCTGAAATGTACGAAGAACAAAATTTGCTTTTTAATTGTTAAAAAAATATTTTTAGAATAATAATCCTTGCATAAATTTTAATATCTTCCCGAGCTTAAAGCGCATAAGTATGAACTTGTCCACCGTGAGTATCTTTAGAGAATACAGAAAGGCCTGAATTCTAAAATGCACAAAGGAAACTTGCAGAGAACTTGTGTTTGCCTCATCCAGATGAGGTTTCACAATACTGGCATAATTTATTTATTCTGCAGCATTCCAATGTAGTAATAAGCACAATCAAACAAATGCATTTAAAACAATATTTAATGGATGCAGCAACGTTTCAACAAGCTCCTTTATCACATGCGAATATTCAACACAACTACGCGCCAGGCTCTAGTAATACCTCGCAGATGGAACCAGTATCACTCTCAAGCGGCTCTACGGCAGAGCAAACACTCCCATCTACCGGCAACTCTGTACGTACTTCGTTACTAGGGCAGTTACCTTTAATTACGAAGCAATTGGCTAATACGAACGTTGAGTATCTCTCTGATAAACTATTACATTAAATTTTCCAAGTTCAGCACTTACGCCTAGATCACTTAACTAGTAAAACTAACCCATATTTATGCAAAGAACAGTAGATCCAGGGGCCAGTACCGAGGTGTCCCCTAACCAAAATTTCAAATTTATAAAAGTGATAACAGACGACAATATGACACATACTATGATCTATATTGCCAACAATTTAGTAACCAAATTCGTGGACATTCAATAATTAGGACACGGCAGAAAATTATATGGAAAGTGATAACATTTTAGAGTAAAGAACGCTGCAGAAGTGGAGGAAAGAATTTCGACATTTCGCACTCTCTAGAAATAAACAAATGAATACTTCTTCACAAGAACTTACACAATTTAAATTGCATACCACAAAACGTTCTTATAGACACAAGTTAACAACTATTAAATAAGAATACACACGACCTAATAGTTGAACCCGATAGTAGTCTATCATTTATTGGACAACCACAGATCCGAAAAAAAAATAAAAAATAATGAAAGTGAATACGAGACTAAAAGGTATAAGTAACAGGCTAACAACTGCATTCTTGCGTAATGCTAGAATTAGATATTTTAGGTTTTGTCTTTCTTCACCCATTTGTTATTGTCCAACATGAGTTCATCGACCATAAACTATTGATAGATGACGTACGCTGTTATCAATCTCGCAAAAACTATATGGAATCTTCTTTTAGCATTTGTCCTAACAGCTCATCCAGTACAGTTCTCTCAAAACATATATAAGAGTGTGTAGTCAGATCGATCCCTGCTTACGCCATGTAGGCTTTGTGGTGGGAAAACACCGTGTGCGTGAGTAATCCCGTTTCCTCCGACATTTTCATTCCATCATCATACATACAGTCTGAGCCAAAGTTGCATAAAGGCCTTAAAAATAAATGCAATGCCATCAGATATAAGAGTGTATCTAACCTTTTTAGCACTTAGATTAAAGACACAAGTAAACATAGTTTTCCATCTAGTCATTTCATTTGCTGAAACCTCATACGTTGGCAGCAGTTGCCATGATGATTGGAAAACTTTTCTTGTAGAGATATAATGTATAATTTGAATCTAATGCAAAGTTCATCCTAAATTAAAATTAGGACTTTAGAACAAGTTACAAGTAGTGAACATTTGTACTATTATGTTTCAAATTTGAGCGGCGAACGTGTACCTTGCACAGTAAAAGTATATTAGTCAAACTGCTTACCTTTTTTTAAATAAAACAACGTACAAATACACAGTCATGCAAATAATTAGAAAACATCTAAGTTGTAGTGCAGTACTTCACCCTGACTTAGAGCTACAGAAACATTTAGAAGCTACATCCAAACTCTTTAATATTTCCAAATTTGGCAATCATGGTAAATTAACTAAAGGACAGAGAACCCAAATGGAAATGTTGTTGTAGGAATATCGTGACATTTGGAGTTATTCTTCGAGTGATATAGGTAGCATTAAAATTATGAATAATAACTATTTATTGATATCGTTCTATAATCGTTCGCCCATAAAATTAGTAAAAAAACTATGAATATTCTTCCGTATTTTAAACTTAATAGGAAACAACTTAATGGTCTTGTCACGTGAGGTGTCCTTAGAACCTGCCCGACTGATGTTACGTCCATAATAGTAACAGTGAAAAAAACATATTCCACTTAGCGCAATTGTTGTGATTTTCGGTCGATAAACAAATACAAACAAAAACCTACAGATACAGGTTCCTATGAAATTAGTTTTACATAATCGCCATTAGAGCTACATGGTAAATATTGATGTGAACCAAGCTTTTGTGAGCGTAAAATTTGATAAAGATAAAAAATACATCGGTATTGCAATTCCCCTGTTGGGAAGGTTCGTTTTGACACGCACACCTGTGGACTTTCTCAAGCTCAGCATCTTTAGCATACGTGATGCACAAGCTTACGAAAAGCGTTGGATGAATATATAATAATCAAACATTAGGCAGATGATGTTATCCTTGATGTAAATGAATTTTCTAGAGTTTATAATAATATTCGAGAACACTTCAGGAAAGTACGTGGGATAAGCATACGCCTTTCTGTACAAAATGCTTGCTCCTCTTACGATAAGCTAGTTATTTGTGGGTACGAAATTTCTTAACATGGTGTCCAGTTTTCTAAGAAGATGCGGTGTGCAAATATCTTAGGATATTTATTTATCAATTTTTTTAGGTCTTTAATAGCCGATTTTGCGAGCTTAGTATCACCACTTGTAGAGCCCACCAGAAGAGGTAGACGCTACAGATGACCCCCAAGTTATACATTTAGCTCTACAAAAAGCTCTGGCTAATTATTTAGCTACATCCCACTATGGCCCAAAAGCTCCTGCTAGAGTTTACACTAACGCATCAAATGAAAACGTAAATTGTTTTATTTATTTACTTGACAGCACAACTAATCAAAGGAAGCTAATTCCTTATTGTAGTCAAAAACTTTCTGATTCTGAATATAGAAGGGATGTTTACGATCGTGAAGAGACTGCAGCTGTATACATTCTATTTTTTTCGTTACCTGTTATTAAGAAGCCTTTTAAAATTTCTTACTGATAAAATGCTTCGTTTTCAAAGCTTAAAGGTTCCAAACATACATATGATAGACTTACTCGAGCTGTTGCATTCCTAGGTGAGTAAAATGTTTCGCTCCGCCACTGGTGTTAAGACCAGAACCTCGTCGACGTTTTCAGGAGAAACATGGACAACCGTGATAACAATCTGAAATCAGATGCTGTCAGTCTACCTGTATCGCTAAATCAATTTTGCTCTACTGAAATGCTAAATGAAAACAACTTGCCTAGTGCTGTACATTAGGAAACAAGCGGAAAGTTTCAGACAACCTACAATAGATGTATCAATATAATAGCAACACACAGGCAGTTGATACCTTATTCCCAGTTTTGGATATTCCAATTTATCAGAGAAATAACCATAATTTGCCAAAATCTTAGAAGCCTTACAGAAATCAGCTAGACATACTCATTAAATATACTCAGAAATTTAAAGTATTTTAAGCTCATATTAATAGTTCCATACATAACACCTCGAAATAATGTTAGAAGAAACACAAAACAGCTGTGTATTACAGAAAACCTTCGAAAAGAATGGTTTGAATAAGTATTTTCATCAAAATAGGCACATTACTTAGGCTTTAAGAAGACGTACATGTCTGATTCTCCAAAATACTATCTTGGAGACATGAAAGGATTTTTGAGTGTTAAAATTAGGCTCTTTCCTACTTCTCAGCGCAACAAGATTGTTAAGAAAGTGCCACAAGTCAAGTTGCAGCATTTAAAAACACAGCCAGCATTTACATTGTTTCAATTGGACACTTCTTGGCCTTATCTAGGATTTCAATAAAAAGAATTAAGTCTCTTCAGCAATTTGTGAAGGTGCCAAGCTCTTAATTTCAGAAACTGTTGTTCATGTTTAAGCAAACACGATTTGTGATTACATATACAGAAGCACCATAATAAAATTTGGTATACCTTTTATTTTACGTACGGACCGTCATATGTCATTCCACAGTACACATTATATAGAATTGTGGCCCTAGCGTCGGCTACAGCGCCAATAATTTGGCAAGTGGTTTTAGCCAAGATATATAGCTGATACTATGTTCAATGTGGTATGTGAGACCCCGGACAATACTGCATGCCTGCAGTATGCGCTAAGCGCTGGACGCCTAGAAGCACAGAACATTCCTCATGATCACTTAGTACAGAAAGAATTTTTCGAAGATACGGTGTTTGTAATATTTAATTGGTCAACAGGTACTGATCTTTAATCCATCTTTTAAACGTTGAACTGCCAAAGCATTTACAACTCCATACCATGGTTCTAGAACTGTGTTAAATAAACTCCATAATAATACCTACGAAATAAGATCCAAGATAGAAGATACAATTGGCTTACTGAATCGATTACTATACAAAAATTGCGGCCTCACCATGACGACGTTCATTTGTTAGAAGAATACGGCAACGAACAAGACGAACAACAAGAATAGAGATATAATGTCCTTCCTTTTTATTTGAAATGACGTGTCTGACTCATTGGGATGAAGAAAATTGATTCTTCTTTCTGTTTTTCAGTGGGTTCAACAATGATTTTTAAAATATGTTGTTTTCTCTTTTTTAACAGACTTTAGTGTTTCAGCAGGACAATTGGAAAGAAAACGGAGCAGTTCCAGGTTTCAATGGAATATGATCTGACCAAGAGTTTAGAGATGTGTGTCGTGTTACGCGACGTGCTCACATAGAGCACTTGTGATGTGACTGAAAAAAACTTTGAGAGTTAACCTTCTTACCACGTGTATTACATTCAGATATGTTCATTATATTTCACAAAATAAATTTATGAAATCGTGTACATCATTTTGACTTACCCTGATATATATATATATACCCGTTCAATGCACGCCATCGTTTGACATTCACTCTTCAAAACTAGTATTTATTCCATGTAATACAATAGCAAAAGTTCAATCCGTAACCAATTGAACATTGTTCACTGATAATATATCGGAATAGTTGAAGGTGACATATTGTTCTGGTTGATGTTTCATATATTTTTTTTTTACTCTGGCATCATTTTTGTCACTACGAGATAGCATTCCATTTTTAGCACGCTTATCGAAGAACAATGAGTATAATATAATGGTGTGGTTATGAATTGTGGTTTGTGATTGTCATATCATTTCTAGTATAATTGATGTAACTATGCTTTAAAACCTCGATATATTGCTATAAAATATATTACAGCATTAGAAGTGTACTAGCGAAATCCAATCTTTTCTCTTACATTGGTTTATAATATTAACATTAGATGAATTTCTTACCTTTCTTTGATCTATCAACTGTAGAAATTCAGAGCAATCAGGAAGGTGAATTTTGCGTTCCTTATGACAGACATCGTGCAGGACATTCGCGTATTATGGGCCTCTAACCATTATTATAAACTACTATTAAAAAAAAACGAATATTTTAATTATATTTTAATCTACCCACTTTAAAACTGTAAAGAAAATCTGGAGTGTGAGTTGGTAGTTATTGAATTGGTAAAATGTGTTTCATGCTGTTTCAAGCTCACCCACAGTGTGCGTTGGTAGTTATTATGATCATGCTAAATGGTATCACATTCCTCTATGTTCGGCTTTTACTGGGGGATTTATCACTTCGTTCTCCTACGTTGACCTATATTAACATGCTTGTGTCTTAAACCTTTAAGTGATAATGGTTATATTTCAAACCACCCGCTGTTTCATTAGTTATCCGTATTTATTTTAAAAATTTCGCTGCGACGCTGTTGTTACTATACCAGTCAGCGTGAATCGATGTTTCAATCAGTAGCTTTAGGGTTTGTTGTTCATAGTAGTCATTCTAGTGACCACTACCAATTGTTTTCCCTTCTGTTGTAATTTTTCCTGCTCTCTTCAGATAGTTGATGTTTAGAAAACTTGAAAATAGTCTATTGGAATGTTGAAAGTTTAAAGATGTTTGTCAAGTTACTGAGACAATAATTTGAAGATAATATTGTTCATCATGTGTAAAGAGAGCTACTAAGTGAAGGAAGCGTCAGATAAGTGCTTTTTGCATATTATTTTTGATAGAGAGTAATATATATATATATATATATATATATATATATATATTTAAAGATATATTATTTCTGGGCCTTATCTCTTTAATTTTACAGTGAGGAATATATGTTTTTCTAGTTATGTCATGGATTTGTTAACTCCAAGTGAGCGCTTTCCTAATATTTCAAAGGAAAGCCGCTGATACAATAAAATTTGTCTCATTATTGACACACTGGAAGTGCAGGTAAATGATTTTGTTTTAGCCATAATTTGTAATGAAATGTAATACTGTTTTGGTTCCAAATATCTTATTTACTGAATCTATTCTTTGAATTGATATTAGCTCGTAGCCAGGGGTGGATAAAGGGGGCAAAGCCCATCATATTATCTTAGCCGCACCATAAATTTCATTTTTTGAATGTTAGTAAAACATTCTAAAACCTTTTAATTTATTGAATTTATTTCTCTTATTGATGAAGTTACTTGCCAGGGTGGGTTAGGAACAAAGGGACGTAAAATGTATAACCTCCTCTAAAAATTCGTTGTATGACTGTAAGTAGGATCTAAAATACTATCCCATGACCCGGTAAACTATATTATAAAATATATTTGTTTACTGTATTGCTTATATACAACCAAGTCTGTAGAAAGTGGTGGTCTAGAAGGCCTATAATTCTATAATTTCCTTACTTCCATCCAAAATTTACATTATAATAAGATATAAATATTCTGACCTTCGCGTCTCTAAATCACATCTTTCTTCTTGTTCTTATTTCCCACTTCTTGTTCACCCTCCACGTCATTTTGTGGTTCTTATTATTAATTACATTTCGTTTTTTTTTTCTATTCCCAGGTACAAATGTAAGAAATCGTTACCGTACGAGGAAGTATGTAGGACGCTAGACGAACTTTTGTATATACAGCGAGACCATACGGAGGTTGGAGGCGATTCAAAAGCGGATGATAATATACTTTCACCAGTTATTAATACCACACGAAGTCTTAAGAAGCATTGAAAGTATCAGGTTCAAAATCACCGCCTTTCGTGAAAGTTCAAGCCAACAATCCTCCAGATTCAAATCGATGTTCACAAAGCAGAATTTTCCTTGAACTTCATGAGAATTCTTCATATTTTTGTCTAGTGAAAGTGATGATTGTGATATGATTGGCAGGAATATTTTCTCCAAGAAAACATGCAACTCTGAATCATTCAAACATAATGTGTTTTCACAGTTATATGGTCCTAACCTACCTATAGATGCCTTCTCCAGTGAAAATGCTATACTTATTTTTACC
Organism: Lepisma saccharinum; assembly: GCA_022664845.1. Taxonomy (NCBI): domain Eukaryota; kingdom Metazoa; phylum Arthropoda; class Insecta; order Zygentoma; family Lepismatidae; genus Lepisma; species Lepisma saccharinum. The sequence goes on from JAGDQP010001674.1 coordinate 100,939, forward strand.
CTGAATTTCCATTAACAAGTCAGTCAGTCAAATTTGTAGGCTAGGCAGAAATATAACCAACTTGATTTATAAACTTAAGAATTAAAAATGGTATTGGTGTATTAATCATAATGGGGTTTCATAGCATACCAAGCAAAAAGCTGTATTGGTCTTACAAGTTTCCACGAACCTAGAATTGCAGCAATAATATGTCATAAAAAAAATGAAACTTCTTTGATTTCTTGGAACTTAAGCACGCCTTAAAGAAGAGACCAGAACTTTTATAAATTCAACAAGCTTCGGCCTATCATTCAACAGTTGAATCTTGTGTTTCTAAATGCCTTCATCCCAAGCCGATATGTGTCCGTGGATGAGGGTATTATAGGGTTCAAAGTAAGTAATAATTGAAGCAATATAACCCACTTAATTCTATAAAATTTTGTTTCAAATTTTGGGTAATTGCTTATGCTGTTGCGGGTTTTATGATATGTTTTGATATACAGAAGGGAAGGAAGGAAAGCCAGGCAGAGGGATTTTTAGGAGATAGAACAGTACTCAGTTTTGCAAAATTATTCGGAACACTTGGATTTTGTATATTTTTATAGAATCTTGAACACAATTCCATTGTTTTGGAAACTGTTGAGCTAAATCAGAAGTTACTGACGGAGCTTTTTAATATATTGTTTAATACTAGCGTCCCTCATACCTGTTGGGCATGACAGTGTGATCTGATATTTAGGATCTTCTGTAAACGCTTTTTTTTATATTTCAGCTTTCATGCACTGTAGATTAGGACCTGTATTGCTCTTAAATATGTATGTGATTGATATGTAGGCTGTAAATGTTTTGAAATGCAAATATATACAACACATTATTAGATATAGGGCCTATTCCTTTCACATGAGTTGCCAGGGTAACGTATCAACAACTGATCCTATAATAAAAATGGACGCATAAATGGAGAGAGTGGTAGCGTTGCTGGAAGAACGTTATAGCGTACGAACAGCAGCATTACGGTATGGAATACATTCCAGAAGAGCTCAACGTTGGACTCACCGTTTCTATGAAACCTGTAATGGTAGCGCAATCAAAGTCCTGGCAGACCAAGTATATCAACGTGTGTTGAGGACCGCCGATTGGTAGGCGAGGCTATTGCACGGCCATTGTCTACTGCTCGCACACTGAAAGCAGCAGCACAATTTCCGGGTTCACGGAAAACTGTTGTTAGGAGGTTGAGGGATGCCAATTTGTTTGCTCGGCATGATGCACTAAAGGAATCGCTCAGGCCGTAGCACATTAGACAGCGTCTTGCATTTACACAAGAAAACTTGGAACGGAACTAGAAGCAAACCTTCTTCACAGATGAGTGTTCTATTTCTAGTGCAAATGATTGACAACCTGTCATTGTGTACCACCCGAAAGGGACTAGGTTCGAAGCCCGTTATGTAGCTCCAAAGAGTACATCTGGTAGTCTTAGTGTAGGGTTGGATGTCTGCCCAGGGATTAGGTTTCTTACACAGGATTGATGGTCATATAACAGGTGAACAGTTAATACAATGCATCTCATTGCAATATAAACTTATCCGTATCCCTCTTGTTTAATCTGATAAATAGATAAAAAATCGTCGAATAATAAAACTTAAAACCAAAACCTAATCCGGATGGAATCGATCCAGCAACCTACCGCATTATTATCGAGCTCGTTACCACTACTCTAACTATAGAATCGCGTATATTGTTTTGTCTGCTGCACCACTTTCGAAATGAGATAAATTAAGACATCTGTTAAGCTTTGAGAAATTAACCATGAGCAATTCTGTATTTTCTCATAGATAATGGATGACTAACAACTTCTATGCTTATAGGTATTTATAGTTAAAATAATGTATTAACCACTTGCTTATTGCAATATACTTAAATTTGAAATCAAAAAATGTCACAAATCATATAGTTTATTTATTTAATAACAGGTGGCAGCAAAATAGAGTCATTGGTAACGTAGCCGAAATTAGCATGTAGTTTACTCATTTATTGAAAGATGGCACTAGTTAATTTAGATGCTCTTTAAGTGGTTCAACAAAATGTGTACCATTGACATTCATTGAAATCAGTATTCGATACGTTTGTAGAAACAAATTTGCCAAAGTTTTTCGATACAAAACCACTACAATTTTAATCAATCGTTTTCAGAATTAAATAAATATCAAAGTATTTTTAATTTGATTTTTCTTTTTTAAATTAATTTATGTCACTTTGCCATCATTAGCTTAGACCAGGATTAGGGTAGGTAGAAGATAAGGAACTATTGCGCAGTGGTTTATTTAATGTATCATCACGTGAAACTAAGGAAACTTGTGAAACTAAGGAAACTTGTGGAGAACTTTAGTAAGGATGCTCTGGGCGGAGTTCGAACCCACATGAATACCCATTGCCGATCCGATATCCGCAACATCATTGTCTTAACCACTGGACTAGATCAACAATTCAATAAGCTTTTAATAGAAATACAGTGTGATTAAAGTATCCATTGTAAGGTTTCTTTAAGAAAAACATGTTCACGCATTATGTAAGAACGGCCATATTTTAGCTGCACCTTCTGCTTAAACAAAATTAAAATATTAAACGTTATACTGTTTCCTTGAAACGCGACTGAATAGTTAAATGCATTTTATAACATAACGAAGGAACATAATATATTCATGTAGAAAAGTAACTTCATGTCGAATATGTTAAATTATTTATCTATTTGTTGATAAAGATTTTCAATCATTGCACAGACATATTCGAGAATTACGTAGGAACGTTAAATTCGATTTTCACGTAGTGCTTTAGGAAAATATTCTCAACGCATTAACCACATTTATCATTTAAATAAAAATGAGACGAAATCATTTAAAGCACATTCAAGCATTATGTAAGAATGATTGGTTTAATTACAGCCGAACTTGACATAACGCGGTGAACGCTCTCAAGGCTTTAAGTATATTAGAATGGTAAAACATTTTTTGTTTCCATGGTAATGATGCTAAATTATTAAAAGAATAATCGGGTATGACAAAGGATAGATTGAACCGATTCCACTCAAACAGCACGTAAGGATGTAAGGAAATGAACTTAAGGCTTTAATCGTCATTTTCGTGATAACGAAAGTAACAAATTTATTACACATATTCGAACATGATGAAGCAAGGTTGTTAGTTTTCCACAAATAACCTTGTGTATAGTAAATGTTAAAATTAACACACAGAAACTGACAGCCGCAGTGAACGGGACTCGAACTCTGACCTACTAATTGGCGGATAGGTATGCTAATCATTACACCACCACAACACGGCCAGTTCTCTGTGTATATGGTGGTACGCTGGCTTTTGCCTGTTAGTTGGTCAAGAATATTTTTTGATGACTTACAGTTGAAAGTCGATTACATTTTCAATTAATCTTTTGGAGACGTTAAGGTAATTTGATACCATTCAATTCCAAAATCTATGCTGCCTTAAATATTCAGGATTTCGTGAACGTATATAATCTCTAAAAGGCAATTAATGCAAATAATGTATTCTAAGTGTCAATGCGTGACGCGTAGAATCGTTCAATACCTTATAGCGAGATGCTTACTGTATACTAGCGTCCTCCTATTCTAACACAAGTATTTTTTTCAACCGAGCGCCCTTTGCTCCGTTAGCACTTGCGACGTACTGGGTTTATTTTCATCAGCCGACCATCTCGACTGCAGTTTTCCAGGTTTTTCTTTTGTCACACGAGGCAAATCCTTCGTTCGTACCTTCAACTTAGGTTCTGGCTGATACCTCTCTCCCTGCCCCCTCTCTTATCCTGGTCTGAACCTTAGATGACTGAAGACATTAAATAAATTTAACTTCCGAGACAAATACAGATATGGTATCTACAAGCTAGGTCCTTGATAAGTCCACCAAAACATCATCTACACTACTTTATACCGATCCGAATCTGAGATGCCAAAAGGCCATAAACAAATAATATTAATTTAATGTTTATTATACCTACAAATTTAAAACTTGGAAAATCCATTTTACTCTGTAGGTGAGGCATCTTATTATTTATAAATATGTTTACAAACACCTCCCAACATCTCTGTTTCAATTTTCTGTTTGAGTATTATTCAGCAGTAATTTCACAAAACTGCAACCTTAGACTGAACTTCAGTTATGAAGTTTCCTCTGTTCAAGTGTGCGTTTTCTACTTCGACATTCATATCTAAAATAAAAAAAAATGTCAATTCAGTGTGCCTCTGGTGGCTCGGAAAATCGATCTCGTGTGGAAGAATTTTTGAAGCAATGCAATGACGTGGTGGCATTGCCTGCTTGGTGGCTTAAAATGTCGCGGATTTCCAACCCAAGTATTCTTGCCGCGCCACCAAAGGTGTGATGGCCAAAACGTGTGAAAGGCGTTATTTGAAATTATGATACCATGTGAGGAATCGACCTTGAAGGATTACTGTGAAAGGGCTGTAAGTGCCCTTGGATCGTCTTTGGGCCGATGCAACCACGTACGCTTATGGTGGACAACACAGTGTGGTCTTGTTTTTTTTCGGGGTTCTCGTGCTTCCTCTCAATTCATCATTCCAAAAGTTTTTCATCATTCTCATTTGTCTCCTTTCACCCCAAGCAGACACACCTGTGGTATCCTAAACTAGAGATTCATTCATTCCTGTCTGTCCATACAAGGAAAACATATTTTTTGTATTCATTTATCACTCGGTTTGTATTGAATTTCCCCTGTTAGTAGTCTTCCTAAATAATCATTGGGCATTGGCTATGCAAGTTTATTATCTAGTAAATATTCAAAATCAACTTAGTAATTGCTTCAAATATCGCACATTACTATCATATTTCAAGCCGGTTCGCCACCCAAGCTGTATAAGATTTTGCTACTTCTTTTATCATTCCATCTTTCTGTAGTTGCAAGAAGAAAGCCTTGTTTTGAGATATTTTTTTCGGTAATCTAATATATACAACTAGAGCGAGGGATCTTTTCAAGTGAGCGAGTAAGATTGGGAGGTAAAACAGAATACTGTCGCTCGAAGAGGAGGACTTTAGAAAGGGCATGTCAGCCCAAGTTGTGAAAATATAACTGTTGCCATTTTTAAAGGTTAAAAGCCTAATCTGACTTATTTGATATATTGAAAATGTGCAAGATAGCATTTATAGATATGTATCTCCTCTAGATGAGAGTAAAATGTGAAGTTTGTAACATTAAAAATAATGTTGATGTTAGTAAAATACATTTCCAAGGCTTTCTAAATGGAATAACGTACGATGGGGCTTAAAGTACCAGAGACCTTAAGAATGTGGAAGAAAACACCTGTGCCACGATAGAGAAGAAAATTTAACAATATTGGTTCGGAAAGGCAAAATCAAGTCTTTTGGAGTTTGCAGGATAATTACCAACTTATCATTGATATGAGGTATACACTATACATGTTATACTTATAAGAAAGAAAACTATATTAAAATTCACGCAGGATATAGGGAGCATAACATGTGCAGTGGAAGCTATCTTTTTTCAGATTTTAATCATGGAAAATTAGTTTGATTCCCAACTAGCTAGCGTGTCTTGTAAGAAATAATGGTTTCAAACAGAAACTCATCTCCGAGGATTTTCGAAGCCGCACTGTCGAGAATTAGAGGAGACAGAGATAAAGAAATGTAGTTTTTGATCCTAATGATAATGTAATTTTCATTATTTTCATGTCTTTTCTATTTTTAATTGCTTCTCTCTCCTACACATATTCTCTCCATTTGTGCATGTATTTGTTCAAAAGTTTAAATCATGCCACGTTAGAATACAAGGTTACCTGACGAACCGATCATAAGTGATCCGTACCAAACTTTACCCGAATAACCCGGTCCGGAAAATTAAATGTATTGGGAACATCAGCTTCGTATTCTACGTGTTCTCAGTAATATCTCTGGTCTTGGACACCCCTATAAAACTCTTCAAACTTATGGAAATAACTAAAATTTCTCCTTTGTCCTCAGTGTTATGGAATTTAAATAGAATCACCGGATCTGAAAGGGTCCGAAGCCTAAATGCGGGGACGCGATCCAAACCCTTACCAGTATCACTCCATTGACCTGGTGGCCCGTTCCTGCTCTGACGTGTGTGTCCATTCTCTCTGTGCGAGTTGCTATAAACACTAGTTCATTAGCGTTGTAATTATTACAACGTTATATTCACAATACGTGGAATCCAGGATATTTTAAAATTGAACTTGTCTACCAGGACCAACAATATATTCAACAGTTGCCTAGCACTGGTCTTATGCACTAGAATATATCGAGAGACATAATTATCAAGGTAGATGTAATTCACCAATGACAATATACTATGTTTGATACTTAGTGCGTAAGAGCACTTCTAATATTTCGTACGTAATTGTCATTATGTAATGAGAAAAGCAGAGTTCATTCGTGTTGATGGTGTAGGAGGATAGTACATAGTTAGGAATATTAATCTTAATTTCCATGGGTTCAAATTGTAAGAGATTTCAGTTATGTGCGTAAATTTGGAATAAACAGTAATGTTGAAACTAATAGTAGCATATATATATCACTAGTTCTAGTATGGCTATACTGATGGTCCTTTGCTACGTGAATTGAAAACATCATGGGTAAACTAATATTATATTCTTGCTCAACACATTTGGATTATGCAGAAAATGTATAAGAAATCAGATTATACAGCAGTTGGTCACATTTTGTAGTACAATGACATAGAAATAGTCAATGATTTTAATTACTAACAAATGAGCTTATACGTTAGGATACTAACCACCAGATTGTTTTGAAATATTTCTCGTAGTAGTGCAGTATCTACTGCATATTATAAATGCAGATAGATTTTCACAACGAGTGCCTTCACCACTGCATCCATAGCATGATAGATCTAAATAGAAAGAGATGCAGAAAACATTAGAAAAAAATGGCACACTCCGCATATCAACATATTACTATTTATATTACTAGAAAATCATTAATAGAAGACATATTACTATTAATAGTTAGGCGGAGAGCAGTCTGGAGACTGCCCTTACTTGTATCAATCTAGCTGTCCTATATTCTAATAATGTCGATTTATGAAGTAAGCAATTGCGGAAGGTTTACTAGTGGAATCCGAAAGTTTTGATAACAACAACTTAAATTGCCAATAACGATTATTGTGGTGCATTCCTGAGAAATTTAAATCCTGATTGCAGTCTTGTTTGTTGCGTAACCAATTAGCTACTATGAGTACTCAGTGACTTACAAAGCAGTTGTAAAAATTGTTCGCAATTAGATTACAGAAACCTTCCAGAGTAATGCATAATAAAGTAAATAAATAATGACTATTGATATGAAAAAATACGAAAATGATTATACGGTTTATGCATTGAAACATCACGTCTCACATATTTAGCTCAATCCGAGTGCTCTTATATTCTTGTTTTCGAATCTAATGGAGTTTCTTATGTGCATTACCATGTACCTGTGTATTAGAGTGGTCCTTAAAAAATAATTTATGAAATGTTAAACTCTTACTTCTTCATTTTATTCTCTGTGATGAAAACTGTCTACACGCAAAATTTAAGTAAGATTGGAAAAGTTTAAATCGTGCCGCATCGACCTTGAAATGTATCATTATTGTCCAATATTACGGATACGTAAAATAAGACGAAAATGCGCTACCTACTGTAAAATGGAAATATTGTTATTGTGGTATTTATTTGACGTTATAAAAAATTCAGTAATGTGTAATGTGTATTCACTATTCAAGTATTCAGTATTCACTTCAGTCTATTCACTGTAATGACTGTATTGCTCAGTGTTCAATGTTCATTCTCTATCACGCAACTCCAGTCTAGGCTTCTTCGCGTCCGGAAACTTGCGCCGGTGTTCTTCCACAACTTGCAGCACGTACTGTTTTTGCTCTTCATCCTTTGTAAGTATGGGGTTGAACTCTTGCATCAACGCAACTCCTCGTTCCGCGAAGTCGTTGACAACTTTTAACTTTCGTACGACCTCCCTACAAGCATTATAGTCAGGTCTGCCTTCCCATTTTTCCGGGTCGAATGCAAGAAAATCGGTTGGAATCCCCAAAATTTCGAAAAAGCGACGACATGCTTTTGTAGCAAAGTTAGCGACCGTCTTTTCGCCAAAGTTTTGTAATTCTTGTTCAAAATTGATCCTCGTCAACACATACCCTGAGCTCTCATTCTCAGATAATATTAGAACCATCTGTCTCTTCATCAAGACATCTATATTCGGATCAAAGAACGCGAGAGAGACCAGTACTTCACTTAAGTACCACATGTGACGGGAGAAGGCTATGACCGCTGCTTTGGAAATGTGCTTGTCCTCATATGAAATAAGTTGCTTCAACAACGAGAGATCATTGCAAGGAGCAGCTACAGCAAGAGGGGTCTGGAACCATGCGCGAATGTACACTCTGACGGAAAGCAAAGCGAATCTCTGCATAGCCGTGAGCTCTCTCTTATTCATAGAGAACTGAGAGCGGAAAAGACAAATTTTGATTGTGTATGACTCTCGCCATACACCTTGCCTGGTGGAGTGCCCCCGGCTTATAGAACAGTATCCCTCTATGAGGAGTACCTCCCAGATATATTATTGCCAGTTCAAGCATTTCCCGGTAGTCGTCACGAGGTTGGGTATTCATATTCATGAGCTGATTCTGACAAAAATCCACTATGACTTGTTTCTCATTAAGTTCTTCCTCGATCGTTAGATAATCTTCAGAATTTATATTCTTCCACGCCTGCTGGAAACGTTGGAAGATTGCGATGTTGGGGCCCGATGGGTCATTCAGTCAAGACCTTGACATTCAGTGAAGACCGTACTTGCGATGATCTCCATGATGTGGTGTCTGCATGCAAGATTGAGTAACTCCCCCCTAACTTATTTTCTATCAGAGGGCAAGCTCCGCTCTTTTTTCCCAGTATTGCTAGCGGTTGTATCGAAACACAATCCTCGAACCTTGTCAATTAAATTCCACTCTTCTAAGCATCCTATTGCTGCCTTTGCCACAGATAAGACTGTACCATAAGGAATACCAGGAGCGCCGAGTAACTTGTTTACTTCTCCCCCAGACAAAAGCACTGCAATGCGGTCAATTTTACCGTTGTCTGTTAGAGCTGGTAAGATCTTTCCATCAAAGTGTACAATTAGGGGGTATCCGGGGAGAAAGATTCTTTCAGAACGTCGGTTGTTGTCTTGCGATTTTGCATTCTCTTCCTGCGTATTGTGCTTCGGTTGAGTGCCAGTTCGTCGACGTCTTCGCCAAGGCTGGAAGCAGCAGCAAACAGAATATGGACAGCATCGCGATCGCTCACTTTCGTACGGTCCAAGGCAGCTGCCAAAGCCGGTGTAACAATGGATTTCGTTCCTGGTGTCTTTCTTTTGGATTCAAAAAGCGCTGTTTCTTTCTCCTCATCATCGTCTTCAGTACTGCTACTGGAGAAATCTAGTTCAACTAAGGTGTTCAGCCCCTTACTACTTTCTTCCTCTTCTTGTTTCCTTTCTCTGAATCGTTGATACTTTTCTTCTCTTTCTTTCTTTCGGTCTTCCTGGGCAGCAAACTGCTTGTCAATTCCCGCCACGTACCCTCTTCCTTCCTTCCTCTCTCTGGGCCAACAGAAACACTCTATCCTCTTCAATTAGAGCATGCAATCATTTGTAAGACATTTGCATGGGCAATATCAAAGAGACAATCCAAATCCGCTTTAAAATCTTTTCTATTTTCTCCTGTGATAACGATCGTCGGGATTTGCTTTTCTGAAGAGTGCGCCACTTCGCATATTCCTTCTCAACCTTCGGGATTATGTTATATGCTGCCATGGTGGGTATTCGAGCCATCTCCCAGAACTTCAGCACCTCGTTGACCACATAGGTGTAGGCGTCTCTCAGTGTATGACCGTCTTTTCGAATTAGAAAAAAACAAACGTCGAAGAACATCGCCTTTTGAAGGAAGTTTCCTACCACCAATTGAGCCAATTGTTTTTCCGATTAGCCAAACTTCCGTATTTGTCAGCGACAGCGTACTCCGCGTGCTTGTCCTTGGTCCTGCTATTGGCTCCTTGGTTGCCATTTCAATATTGTAAAAAGATCACGAACTCAACGGGCAAATTATATGTAATGAAAAACTTTTTTTCACCCATATAAATCTTTTACCACTACCACTGCAACAAAATTATACTGAAACGCTTCTGATACTAAGACAATAATTACACCCCTTGCTGCCATGAGTATAACCGTTTAATTCATTTCGGAATCGCTAATAAGCCGTAAGTATCACCGGAGTATCATAAGCAATGTTAATGTATACACCCTTTCTTTGTTCGGCATGCAATCACAGTTACAACTGTATTAAGATTGGCACCTGAACAATCTATACTATATGCGACTTGGCTGCCATTTATCGTCCATTGTTTCTTAATTTCGGGATTCCCTTTTTTGTTTTGCTTTTTTTAATTCTCTGCTTCTGGGCAAATGTTAACATTTTAGCGCGTATAAATGGAGGGAACAAGTGGTTTAAGTGGTGTTTTTTTCTATAAATTAGGTTATGAATAACACGATTCTACAAAAGTGTCCACGTACCTATCCAAACCTCCTCCCCCCTTTCGCCCCATCCGGCTTCGTATATTCATTGTATAAAAGTTGCAGCTGCAATGCTGCATGCATTTATTCCATAATTATTACTGTTTATATTGTTTGCTATTATAAACAAGTCGTAACTCGCAGGCCTCAGCAGGACTTCACAATTTCAAGGTCGATACGGCACGATTTAAAATTGTGTAAACAAGTTAAAATTTTGCTTACTTACGTTTTTCATTAGAGAGAACATATTTAGAGGGTAAGACTCGGAATAATTAAAAAAGAAAAAACAATCTTGTATATAAGGACCACCCTACTGTGTATATTAATGGATTTATGTTATTTAGTTTTAATATTTCATGAATACTTATGCGAAAGACAAATATAGTGTAATACGAATGATAAATTAACACCCAGAGTTGAAATGGAGGCAACTTCCGATTTTTTCTGTACATCAAGCCTCTGTAGGTACAGATACAATTGATATTAAAGAGTGAAAAGTATGTGAGTCTATACTTTCCACTCTTTAATATCAATTGTATCTGTAGCTACAGAGGCTTGATGTACAGAAAAAATCGGAAGTTGCCTCCATTTCAACTTTGGGAATTATTTCTTCCGTGTGAGATGTTCACCATTATGAAGCACAGGAAAGTCCAAGCACAACTAGGAGTTGTGGTACTCTCCAGGGAGTTTCGACAGAGAACATCGACATTAAGAGTGAAAATGTGTGTGATTGGGAAGTGGGTCGACTGGGTGGCGCAGACGGTAGCGCATTGGGACGGTAACCCAAAGGTCCCGGGTTCCATCCCCGTCCAGTCACATACTTTTCACTCTTTAATATCGATAAATTAACACTTTTAAATTACCTTACACTGTATTTAATCTTAGGCTAGATAACCGGAACAACAGACAAATGGAATGAACAGGTAATCATGGGAACATACATGTGAATGTTTGTAAGCTGGAATTCATTACAGAAATGAACTGTTCAAAAGATAAAGAAGACAGAATATTATATCGGAAAAAAATTCTAAGATTTATTGAATATTGTAATTACCATCGAATGAAAAGGATGCTTGAAGTGAAGCAAAGCAAGGCATAAGAAAGTTAACTATGCTATGTATTAGTGTAGTATATCCTGTAGATTGTGCTGTAAACAATATTGCGTCGACAGCATAAATGATGTAGAACGAATTACACAAACGTTGGACGGATTTGAAACAAGTAAGGGTTTAAAAATTAAAGACGGTCGAGATTCGAATCAGAGTACGATTATTTTATGGCTGTTATTTTCAAGAAATGAAAAATTCTGCGGAAATTAAAGTGGTGATCTAGCGACCGTAAGCGATGTTTTGTAAAGAAATAGGAGCATCCTTACAATAATTATGATCCCCCCAAGACTTGAATTCAAGTGCTGAAACCATCATGTATCCTTAATGATTAAATAATCGTATAGGTGTATGTAAAATAGCTGTTTAAGTAACACCGGATAATTCAAATGGTGTTCATAACGTGTAAGTAACATTAAGTCAGTCGGAATGTACGGAGAAAAGGGAATGAAGACAGTAGCGAACGCTAATAAAATGTACGGTATAGAATTTTTCAGCGAGAGAAAACCACATAACACGATATGGGATATAAAAGATGACCCTTAACACCATAACTGAGCAATCTCTCACTGACTCACTGCAGCCTCGATAATGACCGGAATAGAGTCGAAAGTGAGAATATAAGTTACTTGCACTAATAGATGTTGTTATTCCGTAATAATTATAATATCATAATAGGACTAGTAAAATAAGATATTGAAATTGCCAAGGTTGTGTTTAGCTCACTCCGGTATTAAGTAGAGGTGATTGTGGGGCAATATTGAATAAGCCATTAATTCCGACAGAATCGCAACATTTCATAGTGAAATTAAGGAAATGGCAGAAAAAACATATTACCAACATGGCGCGAAGCAGAGTTCAAACCCACTTTCCTATTTGTTGTTGATCAGAAATTCGACACATTATGTTCTGCACCACGATGGTAGAAGTTGAGACGTAGAAATATACCTGCAACCCTGAGACGTTTAAAAATCAGTAGATCTTTCGCGGGATTATGTTCTTAAATTAAGAGGTGGTGAATATGAATTTTGACGTAATATTTTGCGCCGACCGCGCAGGCTTCAAATGAGCGCTAGGTTAGTTTTTTTTTTTTTTTTGTATGAAAATAAATAATTAGAGAATGAAATTAAGGTCTTATAGTTTTGTGTTAGGCTCTGAAGTTTTACTTAGAAGGAGGAAAAGTTACTGCTAAACATTTGAAAGTTACACAATAATGTGAAAACCCTTGAGTGAAGCAAACAAATGGTATATGAGGCCAGGGTTGTAACTAATCGTTCTAAGTTATAAATGAAGGAAAACAAAATTGACACTAAAAAAAGCAGGTAATACAATTAACACAATTCTACAGCGTGCAAACAAGATTTATTTTTCGTTAACGTAACATACACTAAACCTAACCCACCCTAAATAAACCAATTAACGTAACATAGTCCAAAATAAACTAGCATACTATCGTTGCAATACATAAAGATGTTTCGAATTGCACAAATGTACGCCTATACTCTTGTTCGAAATCCGAAGCTGAAAAATATCTTTTGTATTTGAGGGTTAAGAAAATTGAATCCTAACCTTAGTGATGAGAATCTGAGGAACTCCAGGTCAAAGTTAATCACAAATTATTCCTTTCAGAATCATAATTATAATACAAAGGTATTTGAAAGTTTTCAATCTGACTAATAAATGAAGAACAATAATCTAATTATGTAAGATGATGCAAAAAATATGCATAGTTCATACAGAATTATATGTCAAATAAGAATATGTGTTGTGGTTATACTGCATAACTATTACGTAACATACGATCTTTGGTTTTGTCTTCCCGGCTAAAGTGTATAACAGACATGGAATGTTGTGTTATATTCCTGGAATGTTCTGAACGAGACGTATCTGGTTAACTTTCACTTGGAACTGGTGCTGCTTGTCTTATGACATTCTGTAGATTGTTGTTACTAAATTATGTTCTAAAAAATTAGCAGTGTAAAAGTTTGAAGAAATTAGACAGAGAAAATAGCACCTAAGAAAGTTGACTCAATAATTACTGTCAACATTTTAAATATGTCAATAACTAAACAGAATAATCTGTTCGGAGCTTTAGCTACACACCAATATTAGCTAATAGTCATAGAGCGTGGAGTAAGTCAAGCACTAACACGTATTTTTAAAACAATAAGATCAATGATGTTTATCAATCGCGTCACTTGAACGTATCTACAAATCTATCTACAAATCGGCCTAACCAATTGATCCCAGTATACATAACATCATAATTAATACATGTTGGAGATTCCAGGGTTTCCAGTTCGTTCTATTTGCTTATGTAACGCCTCCACGATGATCACCTATGAGCTAAAACATAACTGAATAGAGCTTCCTTAAAAAAAAAGTTTTCGAAACAAAGTGTTATTTCATTGAGCAGCATACGGAAAACCTCCTTGTCGTAATACACGAGCAGCATTTTCTGTTAACCAAAATTTTCTATATATTCAGCATTTTTTTAAACATATATATACACCTATGGAAGGAAGCTCCTAATACTTCCATTAGAAACATTGCTATACCTATGTCTTCCGACACATACAAATTTGTATTATCGTGTTATCCTCTTTGCTTTCAATTAGAAGAATATCAATTACTCATAATTCCTTTACAAGTTTTATTAGCATGTCTGAAAATATAAATCACTTAAAGCATAAATAATTTAAGATGATAGCATATACAGTTATGTTAAGTAAAGACTGTAAAAATATAATACCTAACTGCTAGTGTATAAATTGTTTATCCAGCTATTGAGATTTAAGGCAATGTTAAACAGAGCATACATACATTTAAGAAAATAACAATAATTCATATTTTAGTTCTCTCTTTTATACGTTTTCATTTTGTGAGTCATCTTTAAAATATATTTTATTGCACATAAGACATTACGAATATGAATGAAGGCAAGGAGAAGCGGGCTGTGACTAAGAAAAAACACTTACAATTCAAGCGAGAAAAATGCATTTTCACTCTGATGTATAACGAGGGAGATTTTTGATTGACTTTGAAGGGAAAATTGTGGGGGGGGGGGACAAGGAATGTCACAGAAATGCTATTCCGAGAATAACGAGTTTTAATGTTGAAAACATCGTAAGACACAATAGTTCGACAATCCGTATCGAGCTTTTTCCATGGGCAGTTCTATGTCTCAACACGTATACACTGTTCCGTTCAATAGTACTTGGTTTCACCAACAGAAAGGTTACAGAATCCAGAAAGGCCCGAAAATGGACAATCTTTGTTTTTCCCTTTCCCTTCATTTATGACCTCTTTAGTGACATAAACAATTTGTTCGGAAGTGACACAGAAATAGGGAAATGCTTCTAAATCGGCAGCTTCAAACAACACGTATTTATATTTAGAAAGAGCAAATTGGGATATATTAATCTATGAACTAGTACGTGACAGGCTCTAACATGTAAACCTTACGTTTCTGTGAATCTAGTTCCTGCCGGGAGACATGTAATAGAGTAGTACTAAGTGTAGTGAATATGTCAGGGACATTTGAGGTGCAAAACCCAAAGCATTTAGGAGATACAGTCTCTAGAAGGTGTGAAAACGTAAAATGCTTTTTGCTCATATTTTTGTTCCCTGGTTGGGAAGATGTTACTGGCACGCAAACGAAGCGAAACAGCACATAAGCGAACATACAACTTGAGTCGTTCACAATTTTCCAGTTCAGTGTTCCACGTTTTCGCAACATGATTCGATTCGCTTTCCATAGACTGAATACTTGAATGAGAAGCCTTGAGGTTGGATCGCTCCTTACGATTACTGCTTTGACGGAATTGTGAACGACAAATGTTAAAAGTGCGACAAGATTGCGTTTGTCAGGTGTGCTCACTGTGAGCAGAATATTTGTGCGAGGCATGCACTCTCTCCTGAACTGCATATTGATTGTCGTACTTTGTAACGTTTCTATGCTCTACAAAAATCACTTCGGCTTTGCAAAACAACAAGTTTCGAATAAGAACTAAATCTAGTTTAGAGGTAATAATGGGTATAAGACTTCTCTCTTGTGTTTTGCAATATGTATTACGACTATAACATGTACCTCCATGTCATTTTCTAGTGGCTTTGCACCTCAAACCCTTTGCGATTTGCACCTCAAACTTCCCTGACATATTGCGTACACTTAGTACTACTATATCGCATGTGTCTGGCGTAGTAACTCGATTCACCTAAACGTAAGGTTTACTTGTAAGCCGATCATCGTGCTTATGGAAATATAGTTGAAATATCGAATACACAGTCAGTAAAAGTAATTTCATCAACGATGCCTATGAGTAAGATAATATCACACGTGTTTGTAGGACTAAACTGCATATACTTGGACCAGGACAATCTTGACAGATTTGGCTAAGTCAAATACCTAAATTACAGACTTAAGCAACTAAAGAATTAACACTTTATTCTTCACAAATTTCAAAGTTTAGTGAATCGATTATAATACAAAACATATAGACATGTGCATAAAACTGACTTCCCCCAACTTAACTCTCCCTCCGCCAGCTACCAATATTCAATGTTTTGTTGATGTGCGTAGAGAATGAAACTGATTTAATATGTACTCGTACATGTTTCGTAGGATAAATAACAACATTGGAATAAACAAAGACCAAAAATAAATTCAAACATAAACACTGAGAGAGATCCAAGATGTTATGCTAATGTTGTTATTACCACAC